>JAVSBS010004717.1:0-47216 GCA_033124195.1 Coracias cyanogaster
AAGCTTCTGCTTTGCATAATACTCTTATTCCTGACTGTTCTTTGTTTTACAAGCTCAAGACTATTCATTCCCTCTCATAATAGAGACCAGGGAGCCAAAAAACACCGTGCAAAATCCAAAGGTAATTATCTGAGTCAAAGAACCTGAATGGCAGAGTTCACAAACTTCTGAACTTTTCTAATTGCCGTTGTTTGCACAGTGAGACCTCCCTCTTCCTTGAAACATGTTGTAAATATTTCGTGTTGTTTCTGCCAAATGATAATGATAAAAAATCCCGGTGTAGATTTGATTCCTGTTTCTTATTTGCACAGTTCTTGCCTGCGTGTCCATAGCAGATGACTGATTGGTTTTAAAATCATAACTTGAGCAAGTGAGAGCATTTGCATCTGGCCCCGCGTGGTCAGGTTTACAAACACTATGAGTCTACCTGAGAGCAGGGCTGGTTTCCACCGCTGGCCACTTGTGCTGATTTAAAGCCTAGCAAGTGTCTTCTTCCAGTATTTGGGCACATTCATAGGTCTGCTGAAGTATCACTCCTCTGCAAAAAGCAATCGAGCAGCTCACCTGAGAGCTAAAGAAATTACCCAGGTTAGCAGATGATGTCATGGGCTCATTTATTCTAGATTTTACCTGAAGGTTCAAGATCCTCAGAGGGCTGAAATGAGAATGGGATGGCTTTGCAGGTGAGCTCTCAGAGGCCACTTGGAGCATCAGAGCAGTGAGGGAAAACAGCACAAAGAGGGGCTTGCTTGTGGGAAGAGCAGAGGGAGTAGGAAAGGAGTGACGGGATAAGAGAGCTGGGCAAATGAGTATGGAGGGACACAGTTGTGCAGTGACCTGAGGGTGATCACACGATACTTGACAGATGAGACAGTGGAGTGCCGGAAAGAGGCGAATGATCAAGTCGCCATCCTGGGCAAGCTTTGTCAGCTGCTGCAGCGAGCCTGGGCTGGGAAGGGAGGTTTATGCCCATGAGAAAGGCCAGTTTTAGAAGATGCTCACGCTGATAAAGGCTAGAGGTCTGGAGGGCAAGGAGCAAGCTCATTTGCCGGGACAAAGAGGAAAAAGAATCCTACAGAGAATTTATCTGAAAGAGCATCCATGGTGCCTGAGTGTCCACACAGCAGGAGGTAAAGGGAGGTGCTGTTGTGAACTGATTGAACCAGCCGTGAAGTTTTTACATCAAATGGAAAGCCTGTGTCACACACTCAATTTTCATTTCCCTCTTGGCTGTGTAGGTTTAGTGAAAAAACTCACAGTCCATAATGTTTACAGAAAGACTTGGCTAAGAATTACTTTAATGCATTGAGTTTTGTCCAGTTACTTCTCTGTCAGGAAAGAAGCGTGCCATTAACCTCATTGTACTCTTCTGATGACATTTCCCAGCGCAGGGCATCTGCATTCTTTTGGTACAGGCGTGTGGAGTACGAATGGACCAGAGATCTGAGCTAGAAACATAAACTCCTGCGGATTACATGTTGTACGTTGTCCAGCACATCTGTGCTCTGCGCCCCATCACAACTTTTAAGAAATGGCAATAAACTTTCAGAAAGAGAAAAAGAGCAGTCATCTTTTATAGGCAGCACACATCTGTTTGCCATGGCGATGCCGCATAATTATGAACATAAGTGATTTTATTTGGTTTTCTGATTGTTTTCAGGACTTTAGAAAAGATCGGGATTATCTTCTTTGTGTTCCAGTATGAACTACTGAGTTTCTGTACAGCTGGCTTTTTATGTGAGCTGCGTTCGGAGTAGATACAGAATTCATCCCTGGGCTGTGATCAAATACAAACTCTGGAAGGATTTTGTCTAGTACTTTGATGGAAATAATCGCATTTGCTAAGAAATGTGGCCATCTAGTGGCACAGCTAGCAAGCTGTGGTAGAAAGTGCAGCAACGGGGAAGTCTCAGAGGCTTGTCCACAAGAGGTCCAGGGAGATGAGTCAGGTAGCTCCTGCTGAAATCCCAGCCTTCATAAACTTTTGAGAGTCCAAGTGTAGGGTGCTTTTGTTGTTTTCTGAACCTGTGAAAAAAAACCAGGCCTGGGGCAAGTGTCGTTCCCAGAGACTTTCAGGCAGAGCCAGTCTTGGCTGTGGCAGAAGCTGGCTTGATGGATGCGTCCATGCTTGTTGTTTTCTGTCACTGCAGTGTGTAGGGTTTCGTTTCCCCCACCGTGACATGTACCCTAATCCAACGCATTTACTGAAAGAAAATATGGGTAGCAGGGAGTGAGTTAAAAGTTTTGGTGAAAACCTGGTTTAGCTGTTCTGTTAATTTTTCAGGTTGGAGGACATGTTTTTAAAAAGCCTGATTTTATAAACCTTGTCTGTGTTGAGTAGCACTTAAGTAAGACTTGCTCTTTGTGAATCACACAATTGATGTCATGCGTGAGATGATCATCCAGGATCTGTTTAACAGCCTGTATCCCTGATCCAAAGCCTGTTGATGTCAGTAGAAACAAATTCATGGGACTCAGTGCACTTCAGGGAGATATATAATTTGAACCCTGTGATCACTTTGGAGCACAGACAATCTTCTTACTCTTTTAGTACCATGGGATCCTGGTTCTCACCTGAGCCTGTGCTGCTGTTCCTGTGCAAAGTCACAGTAAGGCTGATCAGAGAATCACAGAGTAGCAGGGGTTGGAAGGGACCTCTGGAAATCATCTGGTCCAACCTCCCTGCCAAAGCAGGTTCACCAGGGGCAGGTTACACAGGAACATGTCCTGGTGGGTTTTGAAAGTCTCCAGAGAAGGAGACTCCACAGCCTCTCTGGGCAGCCTGTTCCAGGGCTCCCTCACCCCCACAGTAAAGAAGTTTTTCCTGATGGAAATTCCTGTGTACAAGTTTATGCCTGTTACCCCTCGTCCTGTCACTGGGCACCGCTGAAAAGAGACTGGCCCCATCTTCCTGATGACAGCGTTACATTTCTGTTAAGCTTTAATCTCTCTTCTACCCTAACAGCATATAAACAATGACCATATACACGGTGAGAAGAAAGAGTTTGTGTGCCGATGGCTGGACTGTTCCCGGGAGCAGAAACCATTCAAAGCCCAGTATATGCTGGTGGTCCACATGAGGAGACATACAGGGGAAAAGCCACACAAATGCACTGTGAGTAAAGAGGGCTGAGCTCCGGGCTTGGACAGGGAAACTGAGGCTGTGCAGGGAGCAGAGCAGCACAGATGCTGCCTTCCCTGATCTCTTGTCCATCAGACATTTGTTGGAGAAGAGACTACCATGTCTGCTTCATTATCCAGCTTGCCCAGGTGACAAGAGCTTTAGGAGTGGGGATTCACTGGATCATTTGACCCACTTCCTCAAGTTTAAAGTTCAGAGAAGCCCCAAAAGGCATTATTAAACAGGGCTCGGTTTGCTTAATTATTTAAAAGCACTTTCTCTTACAGAGCTGGGTATTACTGCTGGCCACCAGACTCCTAATGACTTTGCAATGAATTTTGTAGCTGACGTACACAAATCCTACACTCTCCTGTAAGAGAAGATTTACATAATGTTGGAAGCATTGTAACTTGAGCTGTGGTCAGGGTGTGCCTGGGTAAAATTAAAATGCACCAAACCAAAGTAAAAAATTACATTGGGCAAGATTATGAAGGCTTGGAAAGTTTCTGAACTTTTATAGGTCAGCTTTTGCTGTTCCCTGCAAGGCCAAAGATTAAAATTAATCCAGACTTATTTCTTGTCTGCAGTTTGAAGGTTGTACAAAGGCCTACTCCAGACTAGAAAACTTGAAAACGCACTTGAGATCTCACACGGGAGAGAAACCATATGTGTGTGAACACGAAGGCTGCAACAAAGCTTTCTCCAATGCGTCTGACAGGGCCAAGCACCAAAACAGGACTCATTCCAATGAGGTAAGTAAATACAGCTTGAAAAAAAATAATAAAATTTGCTGTCAAACAAACTTACAATGTGGTCATAGCAATTTACTACAGAGGACAGGCACCGAAACCCTCAGCAACCTGAAAGGAATGTAAGTTCTAGATGACTCTTCCCAGCACAATCATTCCCATGTCGTATGGACCTAAAGAGGCTGTGGATCATTTTATTCAGTGTAAGAGAGGTTTGAACGAGTCTAATGGCAACACATGCGTTAACCAGGGATGGATCCTGGTTTCCCTGGAAAGCTGGGACTGTTTTCCCCTCGGAGCTGAGGAGCTGGTCCAGGGACCAGCACACATCCTCTCGCCCGGGTCGGTGGTGACACCTGGTGGCAGCTGAGCTGGAGATCCTCAGCATCTTGCAGCCGCCTCTTTGGCTGCTGTGGACAGCTATAGGGGTCTCTAGGGCTGGGAAAATCTGGATCGCCCTGTACATTCTGAGTTATGCTTTTTCCTTCTTCTCTGGGCTATTTCAGTCTTTCTTTCTATTCTGAACAGCCCTGATGGACTAGGGATGCAGTGGAGGAAATTTGATCTTTCCCAGGCAAACCAGTCACAGCCACCTCCCAAACTCTCAGGGTAACACCTCTTTAAGGAACCACACCATCTTCATGCCTTGTCCCTGTTTTATTCCCCCATTTTGGGTTACACAAGGAGTCACATCATCTCAATCTCACATCTTGGAGCCCAGTCTCTCCTCCTTGACCTGTCTCTGTACTCCTTCACCTCTAGCCTAAGCCTGGAAGTACTAGAAGGGTAGGACATGCCAGCACACCAGACTGTGTGGTGTGGAAACCATAGCACCTATATCCACCTTCACGTGGCTTGTATCCTTCTCTAGCTGTCTGTCAGGTCTGTCACAGGCACTCACTAGGGCTGGCGGAATCTCCTGGGAGCATTCATCTTCTTCCAGCCCCCTGGTCCCTGCAGCATCTCCTGAGTCACAAGGGGAGCCGAGAGCATGCAGATCTCCGAGTTTGCCCCATCCCTCTAGCATGTGCTCTCAGCAGCCCAGCTAACAGCCACCTGAACCCAGCAGCAGTTTTGTGAATTGTCACCACAGTAGAAGGAAGTTCACCAAGTCTCACCAATAGCTGACTGAGTTTTTTTTTTTCTTTCACTGTCTGAACCAATCTTTTTATTGCCTAGTTGATGAGTAAGATCCTCTCAAACTTAAAGACACAGTCCGTACTGTCTGTGTTTTAAGATTAGGATTTCTTGTCTAACAGTAAGACACCAAGACAAATTTTCTGCTGTGCATCATTTCTGGTAGGTGCAGCAGGAAGGGAAAATGAAAAATTTCCTTCATCATTTCACACTGAAACAGACCAATATTCTTAGCCAGTGTGTGCTGCTGGCGTGCCATGAATACTGTGGGAAGGGCAGACCCCATTCAGCACCTCCTCGCAGTGCCATTTTGGTTGTAAGTAGGTAACCTATAGCCAGATCTGAAAGCAGCTGACATACCTTGATGCGGAGATGCCTTCCACATGTAGAAGAGAGCTACCTGGCTTATGCTTCCATAGCATCTTGAGAAAACCTGCCTCAGTTGCTCAGCATCAACTATAAATTGCTCATGATCAACATTTTTGCTCCTATTCTAGTCAATGGGAGTGTTGTCCCACTGATGTCAGTGGAAGCAGGATCAGGCCTTAGGTAGCCATGAAGAAGCTACATTTGTCAAAGGCTCCACAGTGCCATATGTAAGCAGAGAACCCCTTTGAGGAACTCTGCATGAGGTTACCTTTTTTTTTTCATGAGGGCAGGTGTAGATAAGACTTTAAAATAGTAGGTTTTTTGGAAACAATCCAGTAATAAAATTGAGTAAATGGTACTTTGCTTCCTGAGGCAATTAACATGTTTAGTGCTCAACTCCTCTTTCTAGTCCTCATAATAGAAGAAGAAAGTCTTTGTTAAATGATAAGACAGTAAATTTACTTTACATTGTTTAGTGAACTACAGAAATCCACAGACAAAGGAAGCAGGTTTTTAAAAAGCAATCAGTTATGAGAGTAGCACTAATAGCACTAGTGTATATATTGCTGCAACGTGAAGATGCTTATGGTAGTATATCCTCTGCTTTGACTTTATACTGGTGACCTGAAGGAGCCAGGAAAAAAATGCTCCCTCAGATAATTGCACCTGAACAAATGTCCCAACATGTTTTGAGCGGGGTTGTTTTCCTCTGAAGGTCAAGGAGCAGGTACTGGGCCTGCCAGAAACACACTGCTGAGGCTGATGGACAGGAAAGAAAATTAGGCCAGTCGTCATAGATTGCCATAACTCCACTGACTCTTCTGCTATAATAAATCAAGGCTGTGCCAGTTCATACTGTGAGATGCTCTGCCCTCTGTAAACTGCAGCATTAGTGTGTACCTTCAAAACCAAGGGGAATTAGGTTTGACTAGGTGCAGTCGCTGTAGAGACCATAAATTAGATCACAAATTCCCTGTGAAAGCATATAACTGTAACACCAGCTGTGCTCCAAGGAGCTCCTCAGGACTCCCACATGGAATTAAATCTAGTTTGTTTCTCCTCTCTTGGCAGAAACCATATGTTTGCAAGATACCGGGCTGCACGAAGCGCTACACAGACCCCAGTTCGCTGCGGAAACACGTGAAGACCGTGCATGGCCCGGAGGCACATGTCACCAAGAAGCAGCGGGGAGATATCCACCCGAGGCCTCCGCCACCGAGAGACCCAGGCAGCCACTCTCAGACCCGGTCACCAGGCCATCAGACTCAGGGTGCAATTGGTGAGCAGAAGGACCTCAGCAACACTACCTCAAAGCGTGAAGAATGCCTCCAAGTGAAAGCAGTCAAGTCAGAAAAACCAATGGTATGCAATACACCGTGCCGCTCCCTTTGTCTTTTTATTTCTTGCAGCCAGTTAATAATCCGTTTATGAAATGCTCAAGCCTGTAAACTCTAGCTCACAAGATCAGGTTTGGTGAGGTTTTCTTTTTTGTTTATGTTGTAAAATGTTTTTTAAAGCCAAAGAAATAGCAAATAGGAAGATTACATCTAGTCTGTGCAATATGCAGTAAGTGCAGCGTTGGCAGCTCTCACAATAATTGTTTCTCTTAAAGCTCCATCTTTAGGAATCAGCATATTACGAGAAAATCACTGTTTTCATTTTTTAAAAGGCATTTTTTTCCACTCTCCTGTTTACAGAAGAAAGTTAGAGAATGTGAGTCCTGCAGGCCGAAAGCCAGAATGCGGAAAAACCCAAGTCCAAAGGACTAAAATGATGATATTTATGTTGATAATTTTTGGAGAAACTGAGGAAACAGTAAGATTTTAGGGGCTTGAGGTTGTTGAGTCATGGATCAAACTGAAGCAGGGTAGAATGACTTTTTCAACAGTAGGAAAAGATCTTTTGATAACATTTGATCGCTGTTGTGATGTGACCTAGTGTGTTAATCTGATACCTAATTTAACTTAACCAAGTTAACCTAAGTTCAGTTGAGCTGAATTAAGAGTCTTTGCACATCTTTCAACTGGTTTGCATAAACGTATTGCGTTAAATGAGTATAGCCTTGAACATTGAAAGGACCTTACTCCATTTTTTGGTCTTACTTCATTGGTCTGTATTTCATGTGCCATCCATCCTCTCCACAAGGGTTAAAAGTAGCAAGGGCAGTCACTCCATCCTCCACCACATCTGGGTCTACAATCCATCTGGACCTAACCCTTGGGGACTACAAATAGGAGCCCTCCAAATTCTGCTCATACCGTTGATCACGCTGCAATTCAAAGCGATTACTCATTGAAATACGAGTTACTGCTACATTGTGCCAGAGGCTTATGCCCAAACTGTGGAGTATTAATCCTGAATTTAGAAACTTTCAATGGCCCAGAGTTAACTCCTGCAGAGGTCTGAAGGAGACCCTCTGCTGTCTTTGGTGATAAGTACCTTAGATTATAAAGGAACAAAACCCATTCCCGTCTTTCTTAACTAAGTAAATCTGTAGAATTATTGAGGAATGTTGGGAGTAGACAGTTTTAGCATCCAATTTGCAGGAGAGGGGTATCAATGCTGATTGCTTATATGGTATTAAATATTTCTCACTGAAAAATATCTTCTAAAAATGATTCTGTATTTCCTGCTTTTCATTGCTTGTATTGAATTAAGATATATTTTCTGTTTTTCAACTAATCCAATGTCTTTTCTGTCTAATGCTCTTAAATGTCTTGTTCTAACTTCCTAAGGACAGTGGGTAATAAGGTGAGGACATTTTAACTTTTCTGCTGTTTTTCTTATTGCAACCTTATTTATGTCTTTATTTTAGCCTTCTGCCTGTTGTCCAGTCATTCCTTTATTTAGTAATGTGCAATCCATCAAACTCATTCCCAAATGTAATGTAATTTTGCAACACTCGACATGTGAAAAATCTGGCTTATATTGGTGGAATGTCTTCAGAAGTGTCTTTGTACCTTCCCCTTTAGATGAGACATCCATTATTTTCTGTAGTGCACATTTAGAAATGTATGTTCCCCATAATGCAGTTTTTAGTTCTATAACCCGCCTCCCTGTGATCGTGACACGTGGCTACAAGAACAGGCTTCTGACCATTATTATTCTTCTTCCATATGGCACGGAGCTGTTGTCCAGAAGCACAAACTCTCTTCTGTATAATAACTGTTATTTCTATTCTTGTCACCAAATCCGCAATGGCCAGGATTTGGAAATGAACTTGCTCAGTGTGGCCTCATAAATTCTAAGTATCATTGTTCAAGTTAGACGTAATAAAATAGTTATTGCATCTTAATGGACTCCTCAGGGGCGTATGAAGCTGCAGCAGTGCCTTGAATCTGTGTCTGCATTTGCTGATGTTAACAGTGAGAGCCACCACTGCTACCTCAGAAATTCTAGCTAGCATTCGTCAGTGAAAGGTACATAAAAGAACACAGGCTGGCAGAAAAAAAAAAATAGTTAAAAAACGCAGCAGAAACCCTCCAAAGTGAAATACTTACATGAAACTGTTCTTGGGAGCAAAGCGATGCTGCATGGCCCACTGATTTGTGATCTCCCTGGTACAACCTACAAGGAGATCTTACATCCGGAGATTTCTGTCTGTTTTGCTGTCTGTTTGGTCTGTCAGTCTATCTGAAGTGTTTCAGTTTGTCAGAGAAATTTGCCCATTCCTTTATGAGAACTTTATGAGTACAGAAAATAAATAAAGGCCATGTTTCCCCACAGCAGGAATTCTGCTGGAGCTGCAGGGAACACTGCCTGTTGAGAACGAAGACGCTATCGTGGCGAGTTTATATCCCCATAGATTAACAGCCTTTTCTGTGTACTTAAATTCTTAATTTAAAATCCAAAATTCTAATGAAGCAAAGGATTTGAGTCAGTGAATCACCTTCTTGATTCAGAGCAGCGATGGTATAAGTTAGGTATAAGCAGAGGTATAAGTTAGACCCCAGTGCTGCTAGGGTCACAGGATGCTGAGAATAAGATACAGTATTTTTTGCGCTGATGCTTTGTCCCTGTTTTATCACATGCCAACATTTCAGGCCAACCGCTGCTCCTAACAATGAGCCTTAAGCTTGGAAAATACTTATATTCTTTAACCACAAGCCTAATTAAAAAAAAAACAACCCAAATTCCAGTGTTGTTGGAGTCTTATTTGTTTGTTTGCTTGCTGCAAGCCTAGCAGTGTAAATTAGACCTTGTAGCATGGCTGAATTATAATTTGGTTTACTGAGCTGCAGCTTCAGTTGGGAATGGCACATACTGAAAGAGTATCCATCCATCCGTGCTCACAAACGACATGAAGCGATAGAAGCAGTTATGGGAAAAACTGAAACAAAAGATACATCTATTTTACGTTAGAATGTATACTATCAGCAAGATATTAAAGTGGATTTTAATCTCGAGTTTTGCATCGGCGTTCACTGCAGTTAAAGTCAGTATCTAGCAAGCCTCTCAATGAGTGATCACTGTCATCATTTAATGCTAAACTTTTTACATCTGGTTTTCTTTGACTCCATTTAGACCTGCATTTGCTGCAAGTGCTCCTGTTAACATTGCTTAATCCTCAATTTCTTTTGTATTTTACTTCATTCCAACAGACATCTCAGCCAAGCCCTGGTGGTCAGTCTACATGCAGCAGCGAACAGTCCCCCATCAGCAACTATTCCAACAATGGGATCGAGCTTACTCTGACCGGTGGTGGTAGTGTAGGAGACCTCAGTGTCATCGATGAAACCCCAATCATGGACTCTACCATTTCCACAGCCACCACAGCACTTGGCTTACAGGCCAGGAGGAATATGACAGGGACCAAATGGATGGAGCAAGTGAAATTAGAAAGGTTGAAACAAGTTAATGGAATGCTTCCAAGACTGAACCCCGTTCCACCTTCCAAAGCCCCGACCTTGCCGCCTCTCATAGGAAATGGTGAGATACACGTAACAGGAGTGGTAACACTTTTTGTCCTTAAATTCCTTGCTTGCTAGCTCAATCTTCCCACCCCTGCAAAAGAGTAGTGCAGCTTATGGGGCTCAGCAGCTGAGAATGGTTTGTAAATTGATCACTTTCTGTTCATCCCCTCATTACAAGTCCTACTCCCCCCCCTGAGAGAAGTCTGACAGTCCCATGTTTTACAGAACGGAGGCCAGCAAGGGAGCCACGCGTCATGTTTTAAATATTCCCTACAGTTAAAGGTTTGGACTCAAGATCGTCATAATCCCATCTTGTTTTGGGGCAAGGCAGATGAAATAACGGCCTGCCAGTTTGTTGTATGGAATTCTTTCAGATGAGGCCTTAGCAAAGCACCCTTTGCATAGGTGTGTCGGGCTGCCCTTTAAATAAACTGCTTCCACACCTGCAAGTAACCGTATATACAGATACCACTGCTACAACAGGCAGATACCCGTGAATGGGAGCAAGGTGAGATTGAACTCTGAAGATCTATAGTTATTTTCATACAAGGAGCTGCTCATTTCCAAAATATATGTCCCTCAGCATTGCCTACAACATGCCTGTGGGTTTCTGCGCTCCACCCATCAGTGGCAGCCCAGGTTTTCTGAACCCCGTTCAACCGAAAGAAACTATGTGAAATTAAGAAATGTGTTCTGTTTACTTAAAAACAAAACAAGGAAACCAGCAAAGATGTTTTGCAGTTGTTAGGAGTTATTTCAAGAATATTTCAAGAAGTCTTAGAAATAACCTTGAATAGCCTCCAATTTGTATATTTTGCCATTCCATGCAAGTGCCTGTCCAATTATATTTTGCCTATAAAAAGCTGCCTTACGAATGTGTCCTTCTGGCACACCAGTCAGCCTAGCTGCACTGCAGGCTGGAGCGCTACACCAGCTGATGACAGTTTTGTGGCTATGGCCTATAAATTTTGTGCCGGGATTCACACTGAAATGTTACCCTTGAGTCTCTGAATTAGCTTTTGACCTACGGACACAGTTTTTATCCCTACTTCTTTCAAGAAAGAGCACTGCTGTGGTCTGCTGTGATGATTCAGGCTCTTCCTCTATACTCCTGTTACTTCTCTACTGGGTGTTTTCTGTACCGGTTTCTGAGTGATGCCCCTTTGTTTAACTGTGAATTTTACCTCCAGGTACCCAGTCGAACAGCAGCTGCAGTGTAGGAGGATCCATGACTATTCTGCCGAACAGGAACGACCTTTCAAGTACAGACATCACTGTATTGAACATGCTGAACAGGAGGGACAGCAATACTAGCACAATCAGTTCAGCCTACTTGAGCAGCCGCAGGTCCTCTGGAATCTCACCTTGCTTCTCCAGCCGGAGGTCCAGCGATGCCTCCCAGGCAGAAGGAAGACCACAGAACGTGAGTGTTGCAGACTCCTACGACCCCATCTCGACGGATGCCTCCCGGCGCTCCAGTGAAGCGAGCCAGTGTGATGACCTGCCAGGTCTTCTCAGCCTCACCCCAGCCCAGCAATACAGGCTGAAAGCTAAATATGCAGCAGCTACTGGTGGACCCCCACCAACTCCACTGCCTAACATGGAGAGGATGAGCCTCAAAACAAGGATGGCACTCTTGGGTGACTGCAGGGAGTCTGGTGTATCTCCACTGCCTCCAGTGAATGCCCCTCGAAGATGTAGTGACGGTGGGGCGAATGGTTACGGCAGGAGGCATTTTCTGTCTCATGATGCTCTAGGAAATGGGACAAGGAGAGCCAGTGATCCAGTAAGAATGGCTTCCGACACCCTCTCTGTCCCTAGAGTCCAGCGTTTCAACAGTCTTAATAGCTTTAACCCTCCTGCTTTGCCTCCATCCATGGAAAAGCGCAACCTTGTTCTTCAGAACTATACCCGTTCTGAGGGTGGCGTCTTCCGCGGCTTCAGCTCCCCCTGTCCTCCAAGCATCAGCGAGAACGTCGCCCTGGAGGCTGCTACAATGGAAGCGGGTGGCAGTCTGAACGATGAGGATCTCCTGCCAGATGATGTGGTTCAGTATCTGAATTCCCAGAACCAGGGCATGTACGACCACTTGTTGAACAATGCCCTGGAGAGCAACAAAATGCATCACAGCTCAGTGTTAGGAAACAGCAACCCCAGCAACTTTGACCAAGCCCCTCCACCGAGCAGTCAGCAGGCAGGTTCCGAGGCAAACAAGAGCGACCTGCCCATTCAGTGGAATGAAGTAAGCTCAGGAAGTTCTGACTTATCTCCTTCGAAACTGAAATGCGGTCAGCGCTCAGCGGTGCAGCACACTCGGGCCTTTGGACTTTATAACAACATGATGGTTCAGCAGCAGACCCTGGAGAGAAGCAACATGGCCCAGCAGAATGGCTATCAGAACCTGGTGGAGAACAACGGTTCCTACGGTTTACAGCAAAACACGGTTCTTGGCAGCGGAGACGGTAATTCTTTCAGTCTGCAGCCCAATAAGCCTTACAGTGACAGCATCGGCAGGCAGGTAATGATGTCTGGGGCAATGGACAGTTCCTGTGGCGTGGCGGTTCAAGGACAGAAGCTGAGAAGCAGCAACATGCCAATGAGTGGGAACCAGCAAAATTTTGGCCATCCTATGGCATCCAGCGATCAACCCACCAGTATGGCAAATGGGATGCAGAATAGGAATATGATGGAACAGGAATATTTGCAAAGCCAACCAGTCGGAGACGGCGTTCATTACCAGGGAGTCAATCAATCCAGTCAAATGATGCTAGGGCAGGTTAGTCCTACCTCACAAAGCAGCCTGTATCAAGGGCCACAGAGTTGTCCACCAGTGTCTCACACCATTGGTAGCCAGCCTTCAGGGTTGTTGACGGCCAAAAGTTACCAGCCATGCTCTAATTACAGTGGCAACAGACGGCAAAATGTGTTGAGAAGCAACCTGGCACAACAGCAAGGACACGTAAGTGATGGCAACCAGACGTACAGGGTAAACACCGTTAAGATGGAGATGCAAGGTCAATCACAGCAGTTCTGCTCTAACGTGCAGAATTACTCTGGTCAGTTGTATGACCAAACCACGGGCTTTAGCCACCAAGCAATGAAAACAGGTTCTTTCTTTGGTTCGGAAGCTAACTGCCTGCTGCAGGGGACTGCGACTGCAAACTCCTCCGAGCTTCTTTCCCCAGGGGCCAACCAAGTGTCGAGCACAGTTGACAGCATTGACAGCAACAGCCTAGAGGGTGTGCAGATTGATTTCGACGCTATCATAGATGATGGGGACCATGTCAGCTTAATTTCAGGAGCCCTGAGCCCGAGTATCATTCAGAATCTCTCCCGCAATTCCTCACGCCTCACCACTCCCCGAGCGTCTCTTACATTCCCAGCTATGCCCGTAAGCACAACCAACATGGCTATTGGGGACATGAGCTCTTTGTTGACCTCACTTGCAGAAGAAAGCAAGTTTCTTGCTGTTATGCAATAGACATTTAAAAAAAAAAAAACAAACCAACAACGAAAACCCTTAGGAGATAACAGATGAAAAAAAAAAAAAAGACTCATATTTTTTAGTTGTGTATGTATTTTAGCAATCTCATCTCACCTAAATGGGATGTGTTTCAAGTATATTCCTTTTATGGAATAAGGACTCTGAAAACCCTAAAGTGTTCTAGGGAGAAACTGTCTTCCATTTCAGTTTTGAATCAGTATTGCTACACCCATTCCCCTTCTCTCTCTCTCTTTCTTTTTTCTCTCTTTCTCCCCCTTTTTAAATGTCTGTATGCTTCCTTTTTCTTTTTTTTCCTTTAATTGTAAACCAATGTAAACGTGTGAAGTGCATGTTTTTGTTTTGTTTGTTTTTTTTTTTAAAGGAAGGTCTGATGAAATGACTTTGCTATTTTCTGTTACTCAAAAAGAAACTAGGCCTTGTAAAACTCTTGCAACTTTTCCCCCTAAACATGTAGGCAAAAAAGAACCAGGCACAATGTGAAGTGAGCACAGAGTGATGAAATCCTCTCTGGATGCACTGGATACATCGCACTGAGGTGGACAACCAGTTTAGAAATGCACTGCCGTGGTACCCTAGGCTGCAGTTTCAGAGTCACAGAGCACAAGAAATTAGGAGGTTCAAGCAAATGAGACACGTAAAACCATCAGCCCTTTGATCCCTAACAAATGTTTAAGGTTTTTTGTGAACACGCCCAGAGAGAGCTGTCGCTGCCTTGTGTAATGCTGCCGAGGTTGTGTCGTGTTTAACTCATGTCAGAGGAAGGAGAGGACTGGAAAGCTACCCTTAGCCCAACGCTCATCTTTTGCAGCATTTGGAGTTCTGATTTCCAGCCTTCTTTTTTAAATGACTGGATAGTAAGATTATGGGCACGTTTGGTGACTTGGGTAGTCTGTAATCCCTTCACTGCATACCATGTTTGTGGAGAGATGATCAGTGTCTCATGGAGTGTTTCATACAATGAAATAACAAAACTGAAGCTTTCCATACTGAGGACTTCTTTTTTTTTAAATGCAAATTGTTGAGATACAGTTTACTGAGCCACTTGTTCTTCTTCACGGTAACAATTCCTTTGCTGGGAGAACTGTCCTGTACATCCCTTGTGGATCAGGTTGCTCAGAGCCCCGTCAAGCCTGGATCGTATGTTTTCAGATAAGTTAAGGCCCATTGACATAACACACAGTTACAGCTTCAAAAGCGTCATAGTCGTGGCATGTAAAGCAAGTAGAAAACGGATGGCCCAGTTCTCAGACCACCCAAATAAATCAAAGTGATTGCAAGCAGTCTGACAATCTTAAATCTTTTCCACTATATCTTGGCGTTCCAAAATTAATAAATTTAAACTGCCATTAAAAATAACAAACAAACAAGTGCAACAGCAGCTGTGTCTGGTGGCTAATCAAAACTCAGAAAGACCAACCCAACCTCTCTTGGTGACACCAACGTGCACTTCATTTCAGAGCAAACCACTGAGTCGGGCTTGGTTACACCAGCAAAACCTGGAACTAGCGCGCTGTGGTTGTGAAGCTGCTCTTTGGTAGAGACAAATGGCATTTGCTCCATAAACACTGGCTCTTCTGGCATGTTTTTTGCTGTGCTGGGCGCCATGTCTGCACTCCTGAGCACACAGTGCTCCTGGGTAAAGAGGTTGGGATGGAGAACAGTTAGAAGATCAGGGTTTAAGTTCTCCCACTCTTAGAAGCTGCACGCCAGTCCAGCCCTTGCACACTTCTCAGTTATATCCTGATAGTAAAATGCTGCTGCAGGATGTAAATGGTGCAGGCATGGATCTAATGTCTGGAAAGGCATGCAATGAGAAGGGGAAGTATGGTCAGTTTTGAAAAGTGGATAAACTTTAGCCCAGTCAAAACCAGGACTAGCACCAGAAGGTGGTTTCCATAGGCTAGAAGGCCATAGCACTCATTTTTTACTGTAAAAAAAGGTGAAATACCAGCTGATTCAGGGCATGGCATTTGAGGAATGTATAGGAATACAGCTCAGTGAAGCTGTCGGATAACATTGATCTATTAACAGCTGTTAGAATCAGAGGAAGAAGCTGTAAATCAGTAGGAAAACATCATAGGAATCCGGTGCTGGGGCCGTATTTGAGCTTATCACAGCACAGCCCAAGTGATTTGCACTGTGAGCTGGAATGTCAGAAATCAAGGCAAATGTAAATATCCTACAGCTTTTATCATCAACCAGCTCCTGTCTCTGTATCTTCAGCAAGCATTTCTTCCTTCCTCTGTCTCATGCATGCACAATCCTCCCTCCTGCTCTTTGCCCTTTGCCAGTTCCCCTCCCAGCCTCCTTGCCCGTGACCGACTATCGGAGTCCTCCTGCAGCAGTCACTGGGCTGCACGGGGACTCAGGCCCAGCTCACCATGAGAAATGGTTGCTTTGCTGTTGCAACACGGCGAAGCTGCTCCTTGTTGCGCTCTCATCATCCAGAGGCAGCCCTGGAGAGACTCGCTGCCTGGACACAGCCCTTGTCCCTGCCCTGCTGCCTGGGCAAGGAGGGATGTCTCCAGCCGAGCAGGTCAGCGGGACAGGAGGGATGCTGTGGTGGCCATGCTGGACATTGCAGCACAAAGATACAGCTCGTGCCCCTGCAGAGAAACGGCAGCGTATGCATGAGGAAAGCCTGTGCTGGAGGTGTTTCAGATGGTTCTCGGTAACCGGTTGCTGGCTGTTTATTAAGCCATCAATTATATGTTTATAAACAATTTCAACAGGGAGACTTATGGCCAACTTGGGCGTAGGTGGCTTGAGAGAGAAGCTTTTTATTGTTATAGAGCCAATACAATAAAAAAGCCCCAACCAAACTATTTTTTAAACTCAGTTTTCCCATTCATAATTGTATCTGCTGGTCCAATTGAAGCTGGGAAGCTATTCACAGATGTGATCCATCAGAGCTTAGAAGGAGCCATTCATATCGCTCAAGGCTAAAGGGACTGTTTGAGAGGCTAATTTGCCTTCCTGGATTTGACAGACCTTTGTCACTCACTTACCCCTGTCTTGGGCCAACAACGTGTCTTGGCTGAAACCACACGCTCCAGAAAAAGGCATCCCGGTTTGATTTGGCGAAGTTGAAGAACCAGAGACTTCACCGTGCCCTTGGGGAGTTTGTTCAAATGATTTATGCTTTTCCCCATTAAGCTTATGTGCCACTTGTGTTCATGTGCCACTTCTCAGCTTTTAGTGTCTTCTCGTGCTTTTCTGGTTTATTTAAAGAGCCTGTTTAGGTACCTGTGAGGGTAGCAAAACGTTGTAGCCCAGCTGTCTTGGTTTTGAGTTTTGTTTTGGTAAGGTAGACTGGGGTCTCTGAGCATGGCACTGTTAGGCTGGACACCAGCTTTCTCTTGTCAACCTCCTCCTCAATGTGTGGCAGTCTGGGGAAAGTCCCACCAACATTGCTCTTGTGTTTACTGGCACCTCTCTACTCCTGCTCTTCCAGTTCCAGAGCCAAAGCTTCCTTTGGTATATCTGGCACATTGGTTGCAAACCCACCACTCACCCTAGACTACTAGAAAATGCAGAAAATATGGTGAATTTCCTATTTTTAAAGCATTACAGCCTGAGTCTACATCACCTTTTGTTCTAATGGCTGTATGGGGATCTTCCAGATTTGTTACTGTTGGCCTTGGGCGCATCGGCCCTGCTCAGCCTGCGTGAAGCATGTGTGTTCCTCAAGGTAGTTTTAGAAGTCAGTGAGCTTCTGGAGGGGCTTTGCTGGTGAGTACGATGGCCCCGGACATCCACATGGCAGCTGAAGTTACTCTTTCCTTGGAGAATGGCCCCAAATGGTAGGAGCATGAAGGTGCTGGCTGGCTCACTCACCTCTGGTCATTGCTTCTCCCCACAGCCCTCGAGAAATGGCTGGTGGGTTGCACAATGGCTCGTCCTTCAGAACAGCAGTGTTTATATTCTCGCAATGTACGTGCCTTATTTTGTGTTGATCCTGTAAAAGAGAGGGACCAAGATGTGTTGCCAAATGTTCCCGATGAAGCTGTACTCGCCATTCAGCTCATAGCACCTACCACTGTTAATAGTGTCCAAAGCGTCTTGTAAACCTCTGGTATTCACGTGTTGTTGTCCTTGGATTGGTGGAATGTCTCCTATGGAACAGTTACTGTTGTCAGTCCTGCAGATGTGTAAGATAAAAATGTGTTCATTTTTTTTTCAATTTACATTTTTTTTAGTTTGGTTTTTTTTTAATAAAGCTAGTAATCCTTTTTTTTTTAAAAAAAAAAAAAAAAGAAAATGTGTAAATACATTTACGTACGGTAGGAATAGTGTTTGGCTGTAATGGGCCTTAGTGGTCTTCGTTTGATAAACCTGCAGTTATGATCTGATGTTTCTCGAGCCTTAGGTTGATCTGAAGGGTCTGTAGCACTCTGTACATATAAACTGTACTTCTGCTTTCAGAACCACTTAGCTCTTTTGTAACAAAGAAAAAAAAAATGTTTCTTACAATGTCAATAAAAACACAAAAGCCTTTGTACTTACGTTCTTAGCTTTCAGCTTTTAACGTATCTCCTTGGGGGAGGGAGTTGTTGCTTGGTTCGGCTGGAGAGGCTGGTTGTGGTCAGCACAGGTACTGCTTCCACTCATGGGTGCTCGCTTTTCTTCTGCTTCCCAGCCTGTTGCTTCACTTCATCACAGTTTAAAAACTGATGAGGAACCAAAACAGGGTGTTCGCCTTCTAAAGAAAAAATGGCTGGGGTGTGCCAAGTGGAGGAATAAGTGACCATGCCGCATCACACATGACATGTTGGAAAGAAGGAGAGGGACAGACCTGGTGAACTGCAAGAGCAGTTGTTTCAGAGGTCAAGGCCAAGCTGTGCGGAACTCTGGGCTGTCATACGAGGGCTGCATTTTCACACCTCAATTACCGATGGTCTCTTGGAAAGGCTCAGCCCCCCATGAAGAAGCACAGAAAGGAGAAGAGCAGCTCCTTTGGCTGGGTTAATCTTTAGGTGTCCACTCTAGTGTGTTATGTATGATCTGCAGAACTAGATGCAGGCTTCTTCAAAGCTGAACATAGTGTTCTTATTAAGTGTAGCAGTCGCAGGCGATGTCACCTTAGTTGTGGCAAGCAGTATGGAAGTTGTAGTGCTGCTTAGTTTTCAGGTGACTGAGCTGTTCTCTTTGCAAGACCTTGTTTTCATTTCATATATTGGCAAGACCTGAACGGCTCTGTTGAGCTGTCCGTGCTCAGCTTCTGCCTTAGTCCTTCCTTGGCCAAAATAGGTGAGCCATTTCTTGAGGCCACGGGTAGCACTGTTCTTAGCTCATCTTCTTTTGGTCTGGGGTGTTTTGGGGTTTGGTTTTGTGGCCTCTTCAGCCATTATTGCACCTGTTATTTAGCACAGAGCTTTGGGTTTGGGAAGGATGAGGGCAGAGGTGTAGCATGCCCAGCTGAGAAGCCCGTGAGGCAAGATGAGCGGCCTGGGCGTGATCTGGTGGAGATGAAGGAGGCTGGACACCTTGGGGCCTTATCTCATGTGCTGCAACCCCTAATTCTCCCAGAGTCTGGAAGTGCTCCAGCATCAGCTTACTTTGGGGCGGAGAGAAGGGGTGACGGTGGCTTCCCCCAGCTTCTTCCACCAACAGGAGGTTGGGCAGCAGGGGTGGGCCAAGCCTTGGAAAAAAGACGTGCTGGAGCAGTGGGAAAACAAGCCAGACTGGAGATGAGGGTGTCAGTAGCAGGATCTATGCTCGCCGCAGAGCACATCTGTCAGGGATTTCTAGGTGACCACGGTGTTTCTGAGCCTTACCAGCCACCTGTGGGTAGTAGGAGGTGAGGGACTCCCACCTTTTAACAGTGTAGAGACATGCACGTGTGCAGAGAGCATCACGCTAAGCATCCGTCAGTACCATTGCAAACTGGCTCCAATAAGGAAGCCCACTCACCTGGACTGCCAGCTCCTGTGCTCCTCACTCTGTGTTGTGCCCCACACACACCTTTAACCATTCTCCTGCATGCTTGTTTTTTAGTTGATTCTCCTCCACCAGCTGGATCTATCTCAGGACAATGCCATGGGGACCCCTGTCCTGTTCATCACCGTGGCTGGGTGCTGTGTTAAGGGTGCAGATGAACATGCTGACAGGTCAGGCACCAGGGCCACAGCTTTTGCGGCGGTGAGCATGGCTGAGGCTGGTGAGACTTTCTGGTCCTCCAGCCTGGCTTGATATTGGGCCAATGGAGGCCTGCGTGTGCAAAGCTGCAGCCAGGGCCAAGAAGACCTGTGTTTCCATATGGAAAAACTCAAAATGATGCCAAGTCCTCAGGAGAACAGCAACAAAAAAAAATAGCAGGGCAGTCATGGTTTGTACCATCCCAAATCAGTGGATGCTGTTGACCTTTAGTCCATACGTTAGTGCCAAGAGTGGAAATGAATTAATTGAATTCATGAAACTGGTTTCTTACGTCAGAAGGGCACATTCCCAAGAGAATTGCAGTTTGCAAAGCCTGAAAAAAACATAGTGATACACAGCAGAGCTCAGCGAGGCAGGAAAACCCCGCTGCTACAGCCCTCCCGCTATCCTATGGAGGTTACCACACCCAAACACAAGGGCAACACACACACAAAAAGCACCAATAATGCTGGGGCCAGACCTGCTGGGGTTGGGCATGAAGCAGGGAAGCCACAGGGGTGGAGCAGGCGCTGCACGCTCAAGATGCTGCTGGAGTTACTGGGCCACTGGGGTGTAAGCGGTGGCACTGAAGGACAGCCCAGTGTCACTTTTTTTTCATTTCCTACTTTTGTGGGCTTGACTGTGCACGCCTCGTACTGTTTTTTCAAAGCAGGGATAATGGGAAGGAGACAACTTGGTCTCTGCAGGCTGAAACACAAGCTATTTGTGTTAGGAACACGGCTTTGTTACATGATTGGTGCAATGGGAGCCCCTAGGCAGCACTTCCCAGTACAAACAACTCATATGAATAACTCATGCTAAAATTGCCTGCTATTTAACAACCTAGGCCTCTTCCCACCCGGAGAAGCACATAACTGCTTTGTGTTTCCCTCTTCATGTTCCCACCACCTCCACCCATCTTCCCTCCCTGGCTTCAGACTGGCCCAGTGCATTTCCCAGGAACAAAAAGGCATGGATCGGGCAAGGAAAAAGGAGGCACTGATGGTTTTTAACAGGAATCCCCACACCCCGTGTCTGCCTGCGCCCCTCATGGGGTACAGCCCATGCAGCTGATGCAAGGCTGCTCAGAGCTGCCATGTCTTGAACTCTTGGTCGCCCGCATCACCCGTGTCCATGGAGTGACCTGTTTCATGCCTGGCCAGGGAAGCAGCCGCCCTCCCTCCGAGCTGTCCCGGCTGGCTGAGACGTGATAGACCAACACTGTTACTCATGGGTGGGAGGCCCATGTGAGTCACGCTTCCCTTCGCAGCCACACACGGGGCAGCTGCGGCAGGAGTGAGCGGGCTGGGCTCCATCTCCTCACCCAGCTCGGTCCGGCTGAGCACGGCGGCAGCACAGTTGGGCCCAGGCGGGATCGAGAAGCGGTGGGTAGATCAGCAGGTGATGAACCATAAGCAGGATCATTTCCCAGGGGCTGGTGGAGCTGCTCCAGCCTTTGCCGGCAGCACTAGGATGGCTGTCAGGTCTGCGAGGCGGTCTCCAAGCCACCCTGCTCTGCAGAAAAACATTACTAATGTTCCCACGACCGGAGCAAGACAGAAGAGACAAATAACTTGGACGGCAATATGAAACAGTGGCAAAAATCTGGAAGACAGAGGAGACAGAAAAAACACAAGAGGGTGGAAAGCTCTGTAATGACTGAAAAAGAGCCCCAGATGGATACGAACTGAGAAAAGGCCAGAAACAAAAATAGTAGCACTAATTAGCTGAGCTGAACAACCCCACTCCTGCTGTACCTGAGCAGCTGCCGCTGTCCTCAGAGCCCCAGTGCTGCCAGCCTCATGCTAGGGATGGGGAGTGGGAGCTGCTCAGACCTGCGTGCACAGAAGTACTTAAGTGTCTATAGCAACTCTTGGTGGAGACCCCAAAACAGAGGCACCTATAGTGCTGGTTAGCAAAAGGATTGTGGCTCCAGGCAGCATCTCCTGAGGGAGCACTGTGGGAAATGTGTACTTCCCTCTCCTGAGCATGGTTCCTGCTGCACCGCTGCTGCTGGAAGGCTTCCCAGTGCCGTGCCATGAGAAACTAGCCCTCCCAAGTCATAAGAAAACTCAATTTGCCTATCTTGCTTTGAAATGATTTTGCTTTGAAGACCTGCAACACATCCTGTAGTCCAAAGGGTCATGGCACTGTTTTTGCTGTCCAAATTCTTTATCTGCCTAAAAGCTTTTTGCTGGGAAAGGGCAGATATGTCTCATTCCTGGCACTGATGACCACTTCAGCCCACCCTAGTCCGGTGTTTTCAGTAAACGCCTTCAGCTTTGCCTGTGGGACCCCACACCATCGCATTGCCAAATGGTCAGTGGCAGCCCAATCCCCATCCCTCATCCTGCTGCAGAAGCTGAACTTGAGCTCTGACCAGAGTGTTACAGAGCTATAAGAGGGCTAAAAAAAAAAAAAAAAAATTCCAAACAAACAATAAAAACCACCAGCTCATGTTTTGTGTGAAAGCAGTCATCAGGCACTGTAACCTCGGCGTTGTGGAGCTCAGTGGCAAATAGGTACCTCTCAGAAGCTACCCAAAAGACGTGGCTGCACATCAAGCTCTTGCTTGCCTGAGCTGGAACCCTCCTCACCTGCGTTATGTCTCACATGTGTTGCTACCTGGTGGCACAGCACCAGCAGGAAGACATCCCAGTGCCCATGGTGAGGCTGGAAGCTGGGGAGTTGGGAGCTTGCTTCTCTTCACAATCCCCCTGGGAGCAGACAAGCTCCCACTGCTGCCCCAGCTGGCAAGAGCTCCCATGTGGGCACCGTTACTGGTGATGTGCCATGCCACACTTGTTTCTTTTATTGCTAAACTCAAGGAATTCATGTCAGTTTGAAGTCCTCAGTGTGCTGTCCCAGCCCCTGCCCACCACGTGGCCTCACTGCAGGCTGGCACAGTGAGTGAGCCCAGTGGCACAACTCCTGTATCTGCTCCATGCCTGTCCCTGCCTTGGTTGCCTCTCTCTGTCCTGTCCTTCTCTTCTCAAGGCTGGGCTGTGGCATAGGGGAAAAACAAAAATACTGCAGGCTATTTTTTAATCTCTTGTCTGGAGCCCTGGAGATGGCTGCTGTTTTCTCCCAGAAATGGCTGGAAGCGGTACAAAGGCTGGCCACACGGTTAGGGAGGCAGCAGTGCCTTTCTTAGGTCTGTGGAGTGCAGTCTTGAACCAGTATAGCACTGCTTCCTTACCTTCATGCCCTGGAACAGTTTGGGTTTCAATTGGCTCTTCACCTGAGCTCTGCTTGGCACAGGCAGCCGGAAAGTGCCTGGCTCCAGTTTAGCTGGAGCATCAGGAGAGAAAGAGAGGACTGGAGCATCGGCCAGCAAATCACGATAGAGAATCTTCCTCTGCTCAGCAACCCCTCTGCTGATGCTGAAGCCAGGGCCTCTTCTGAGATGTGAGGTCCACTTTGACTGGGATCTGTGATCACCATCTTTGCATCTGCTGTTAGAAACGTGGCTGGGGTTGCCTGCTGCAGGCTCAGCGCTGCCTGTAGCAGCTCCTGTAATTTCAGCTGCTTGTGTGCAAACCCCCTCTGCCAAGCTTCGTTAGAAGCACTGGTGCAAAGAGCCCCATTCTTGCAGAAATCCCAGGAAGTTACAAAAGTCTCCTTGGACTTTTCGATGGGGGGGAGCTTCTGGTCACAAAAAGTCCCAAAGCAAGTAGTTAAGGCTTTGCTTTATCCAGTTAAATATGAGCACTGCTGAACTCAATCCTCCTTTCTTTGTGCATATTCTCAAACAGTCTTTCCCTTCAGGAGAGCAGGCTCCAGGGTGACAAGCTCAGTTTCCCTGCTCCTACACCAAGTGATGAGCTTTATGTCAATGTTGTCCTCAACTCTTCAGGATTGCCATCAGTTTTGGATGCAAATTCCCTCACTTGAAAATAAACATGTACGGGCACGTGAAAGTCAGCCCATGTCTGGCTGGCCTTACGCGAAACATAAAAATGGAGAGCCTCAAAACCCCAAATGCTGTTCCCAGTGAGCCCTGGATAGTAGCACTGCTTACGTTTGCCAGTGCCACTGTGGTGTCTTCACTGAGCATCAGTATTTGGTCAAAGTCTTTTTGCTGGTAAATGCTGGGCCACTGGCAATGAAAACATCAGATTTAGAGGAAGAAAAACAAAGCAAAGCGAGAGCATTTAGTAATTTCAGAGCCACCACATGCACTCAAGAAAAATGAGGCCAGCCTAATTTTGAATCAGGGCATCCTTGAAGGCTCCAGCCACATATGATGTCCACAGGGCTGTGGCAGCTGGCCTCCAGGCTCAGCTCTTCTGCCTCCACTCAGGGACCGTTTTCGTGCTTTTTGCAATACAGGAGCATTCCAAAAAGCACTTCTGAGACCCTCAGGAGGTGAGCACTGCAGTTTCCTCACCACAGCTGGTGCTGGCATAGCTGGACTTTGGCTCCTGACTTTCAGGTCCTTCCCCAAGTAGCACAGCTGGGACAGGGAGCTACCTCATACCATCCTGCTCCCAGGGCTGGAAAACCCCAGCTCCAACTTAGGTCAGGGAAGGAATGAAAGGAAAACCTTCCTGAAAGGCAAACAAATGCCAAAAGTGAAATGACGAGCCAGTTGCCTCCCAGGAAAATTCCGTGGCTGCTGTGTGGGTGGTGTGGACCCGTGACTGATGGGAAGCCAGGGCCCACCAGGGAGCTGGGGGCATGGCAGCGATGCCAGCCGAGGAGCACATGGCCTCTGCAGCCTGGCCACCACCATCCCCATGAGTTAACGTCAGGGAAGGTTTGGGGAGCCTGTGCAGGATAGTTTGTCTGGGCAGCCCCACTCACAGCTACAGGGTTTGATGGCAGGAGGGAAGGGGTTTGCTTTGTCTCCATCCTTCCACCTAGCGAGGAGCTGGGTGCCTGGTTCACGCTGTGGTACTGCTCGCTGTGCTGCTGCATCTCACTCAATTTCACACACGTGCTCAGCTCTGTCACACACTTTCTGGCTTCTAATTAACCCTCTTCCAGTGTTTGATGCTCACCTCAGGCTCAGCAGTGACCTTGTTGCCCCTAGACCTGTATTGTTGCTCTGGGCCACAGTGAAGCGTGCAGGGTTGGAAGCAGCGGGGAAAGAGCCATCTTTGAGGCTGAGGTCCTGAGCCTGCATCAGCAGTTCGGTGCTGCCACGCTGTGGGAATCCCGTCTCACTGGCTGCAGAGCTGGGCTGCCGACCAGCTTGGACATCCCTGGGATGGCTGTCCCTGTGAGAAATGAGATCCTCAGTTAATGGACCAGGGCTGGAATGCAGGGAAGTGATGTGCTTCTTATACCCTCCCCAGCCGCACTTCTGGTCCTCCCCAAGACCTGTCGTCTGGCAAGGCTTTAGCAGCTTGTTCGTGGGGGGGGTGAGACCTCTCCAGTCCCCCCCACCACCTTCCTGCCTCTTTTTTAAGGTGGTCAAACATCAGCCAGGGCAAACACCACAGGAGAAGGTGGTGCAGGAGCCTGGCCAGGGAACACGAGTGTTATTTTGCCCTAACATCACCCTTTTCCCTGGGAGCCTGTGGACAACTGGTTGAGGCATCCCCATCAACCTTCCCACTGTCTTGCAGCAGCAGCTCTTCCACCAAGATGAATTTGGCAGCCAGGTAGATGCTCTAAACAGCATTTGGGAATGGCAAGCAAGAAAAAAACACAGTTTTGCCCTGGAAGGGCCGGGGCTGGTAGTTAGGTAGTTAGCAGCTACCTGAGGGGGTTGCCGGCCAGCAGAGGAGGTAATTCATAGTGACTGCTGTATCAGTAGGAGCAGCCCGCTTTCCACCTGCCCCCAAACCAGTCCCAGTGGCAATGTGACCACTGGGACAGCAGTATCACAGCTAGAGGACGAACACTGCTCACAGCAATGCCTGAAGGGTGGTTTACAGCCTCTTTGCTGAGCCACATAGCGCTGCCCTTAAAGGCAAACCACCAGTAGCGGCCAGCTCGGCTTGGGGAAGCTGATGGGCCAGCAGCCCAAAGCAGTGTGGAGTTTTCCATGGTCAGTTGTGCTGGCATGGCCAGGAGCTGCTATTATTAGATGGCATATGAATCATCCACACAAGAGGAGTTAGCAGCCTCAGGCTGAGCTGGATGCTTATCGGAAAAGCCCCATTTACAGCCCAGCCAGGTGCCAAAAGTGAGCAGGGCTCAGCGAAACCATCTGCCCAACGCCTGCTCCAGCCCTGGCTGCCGCCTCTTCCCCCTGCGCGGGCAGCAGGGGCCCTGGGGGTCTCACATGGGTCCTGATGGCTGAAGGAAGGAGGCAGCCCTGGTCATGCGCTGCCAACCACCTGCAACACATCACAAGCGAAAAGAGCTACAGGGGATGGAAGATTACCTGGCGATCTGATGGGTTCTCATGAAAGGTTACAGCCTGACAAAAACGCGGTCAAATGGAAAGTGCTGAGGTTGGCAGAGTTAAAGCCTAGGGGCACGTGTGCCAGCAGGGAGAGGGGGATCCCATGGCTCAAAGCTGGGGGTAGACGAAGCATTTTGGGCTGTGTGGAAGGAGAATAGTGAAGTGAGATCTGTTTCCCCCAGCCCTTCTCACACAGGCAAAGGGCTTTCAGCTGCCATGCCTGTGCCACAGCCACGTCTGCTGCAAATCGACACTAACACGTGACACAAGCAGATGCTGGGCAGGGTAACAGGGCTCTGTAGCTATGGGGCCAAAACCGGTAGAGTACCAGGAGCTTGCTGAGTGCAGAGCAAAAGGGAGAAGGGAGGGAGATGGAAACACATTTGCTTTTCTGGATGGGAAAGCACTGAGGCCCTTTGATTCATTTAAACCTGGAACTGCAAAAAGATGGCCCACTAAGTAACACAACTTGTAGGAATTGCAGCTGCTAAAGCTCTCCCTCACTCTCCTTGCTAGTAATGTCACCCAAGGTGTTCCTCATTTGTCCTGTTGCAAAAGAGAGCACGTCTAGTCTTCAGCTCCTCTCTACGATCGTGAATCAAATGGATCCAACAACAAAGTTCAATCACAAGCACTGTGCTATGATCTTTGCTTCACCCTGTGCTTTTCCTATCGAAAAGGAAATAACCCACTCCGTCATCTTTTCATGGGACATGAAATACGAGTTTAGCTGCATTGCAAAGTCACACCAAGGCACATTGCGAAGAGCGGCAGAGTACACACCGTTTCTTACTGCCTAACAAAGGAACCGTTATTTAATGATGAACTATTACAGCACAATACAAAGATTTGCTTTGTTCAGGGACTAGAAATTGTTTGCAGATTTTTCTAGCCAGCGGGAGTTGACAGTTCACTTAGGAAATCAATTCTTAAAGCGAGAGTGCCTGCATGCCTGCTTGGCTGTCGGAGCGCTGCAAGCCCAGAGCTGCACGGGGTCCAGTCTTCTTCGGTGGACTCAAATAATGAAACATTTCTGGATATATTTCTCAGTGGAGGAAGCAGATCCACGGTTTCAGCTGTTGCCCCTCATCGCCTTCAGGAAACCGTCAAGCTTCTTAGCCAAACTACTGAAAGTAAAGGACAAGAGGATGTACCTTGGAGCAAATTTGTACATGCTGGTCACCTCGGCATGAGGTACACACACTGCTCAGGTGCCACAGAGGGCTGAGCTGTGTGGGGTTGACTCTCAGCTCTTGGCAGACCAAAAAAAGCCCCATATCCTATTATAGATGATAGCTAGAAAGGCGTACAACAACTGGGGTGATGTGCTGCAGCGAGCCAGCAGCACAGGGCAGGCTTTCTGCCCAAGCAGAGCTAGGCACTGTCGGGAAAAAGCTGTGATTTTCTCCCCTCCTAATCCCTTCCTGTATGTCTATTAATAGGCATTGGTACCAATCCAGCCGTGGGCTGCAGGCATACGGGGTCCCTGGGGAATCCCACCCCATGCCTTGCACCTCCGGCGAGGGAGGTGATTATCTGGGACAGCTTGTTTCCATCGCATGGGGCAGGTCAGATTGTGCTGCTTGGCTCGAACACACAAATCCCACAGCCAGGGTGTTAATGAATGAGGAGCAAAACCGTTATTTTCCAGAGAGGGACTGCAGCCGGAGGGAGAGAACAAGAACCGGCATTTACCCAGGGCTGTACCTTGATACCGGTGACCCACAGCCACCCCACCCTGGAGGTAAGGCAATTGCCAGGCTGTTTTCTCATCATGCACCTTTAACCATTTTGTTAGTCCCAGCGAGCTTCTTGTAGCAGGGTGAAGAAGCAGGAGCGTGCTTGGCCCTTTAACTCCAAGTGAGGGCACTTAATAAACATACCTCTTCTTACCTCCTGGCTGGCTTTCCCAGAAATATCCAAGCACTCTGAGCTGCCTTGATACCAAATCCTTTGGCAGGTTAAAGGTGCCAGAGTCCCACTTCTGCCTAGCAGCTAGAGAAAGGGGATCTCTGAAAAGTCCCAGCACAATTTTGTCCATCAGGGTGCTGCTGAGGCTGAGGAATTCTGAATCCCAAGTTCAGGACAAGTCCTAAATTCCCACATCAGCTCCTGAGGACTTCCACCCTTTCAGTCTTCCTGAGGCACGTGCATGTGCAAACACACATATAGACACGGACTGGTTTGTTTGTCTGGTTTTAAGCAAATTAAGTCACTTTTCTGATTTTTCTGGGAGGAAAACTAAGGGCTCCTACAGCATCAGCCCCTCTCTGTCAGTCAAAGACCTATAGCAGGGAGCTGGAAATCTGGCACCGGGCCCATGCATTATCTTCAGGGTAGCACTGAGTGGAGCCAGTTGCAGTGGATCTGAAAAGCCTCGTCTGTCCTCGGCACCCTGTTTTGTACTGCCGGGCTCTGCTGTAACTCCTGCGTGTGCCACTGCTGGTGAATGCAAAGACAGTGTCAGTAAATGGGCTTGTTGCATACTGGAACGCAGCAGCAAGGAACTTGCCAAATGCATTGCCCCATGACATCACTTGAGCTTTTGTTTGTCTCTCAATAGTGAGAAAGGAAAAGAAAAAAGTCGGAGTGAGGAATTTGACTTGGAGCAGCTTCCTCTAACCATTTATTTACCTTGAGTGCATGCTTCGTGCTCTTACTCATGGGTTACAGTCATGAGCCTTGAGAGTCCTCAGCGGTAATCCCTCGACAGAGGAGCTGGCTCATGGCATGCTCATTTTTGCTTCATTACTTTTCTCATCAGATAACAACATAAAGCAACTTTGTTGGTGCTTCTGGCAACTGCTGAACTTCCTTTCCCCACACGTCCCTGACGCACATGTAGCATGGGAAATGCTCCTCTGTTTCAACACGTAGCTCAGCACTAGGCCAGACAGTTGGGCAGAGGACATGGGCAGAGTTGAGCCATCAGGACCCACAGCACAGGATGCAGACAGACAGTGTCCTGCTGGAAGATGCCCAAGTGTCCATGGCACTTGGGAGTGCCCTAGACTCGGCTCACATCATCAGTGGTGAATGCCCTTTGCTCCAGGCCTGTTTGGGGGTATAAGCACTTGGGAGCATCCCAATGCTCCACAGGGATGTGAAGATGGGCCCACCATATTGAAGTATGGAAAGGAGAGGAAATGAGGAGAAGAGGAATGAGAAGCCAGGAGTGGAGAAGTAACTGGTCACTCAGCGAGTTGCAGTGGTGGAAGGCAGGCAGTAACTCTAGCCTGCAAACAGAAAAGCAGAGATGCCTGCTCTGGTTCAAAACAAACATAGTCCTGGCACTACGATGACATCCCATGGTGACTTTTACAGGCATTTTTCTTAGCCCATTTCCTCTCCAGCATTTCACTCCTTGCCTCCTGTCCCACAGTGAAATAACCTCCGGTTGAGCCAATTTAACTTGCTCTGCTGCAGTTACTCGGCATTTGCTGGCTATGCCCTCATCACACCTTGGCCCTTCAATCCCAGATGTAATCATTTGGTTTGGTCACCAGATAAAGGATGGGCTTCATCTAACATCACAGACCTACACTTGGCCTCTTCATTGCAGCTCCTTTTACAAGCAAAGAAGAGAAATGGGCAAGATTCGCCTGACCTGTTTTAGACACTGACCTGGGGAGGGGATGACTCATAGTTGTGCCTATATTTCCCCATATTTTCCTCCATAAAGGGAGCCTAGCGTGACTAGTTCAGATGGAGACATCTATGTTTAGTCAGATGAATCCCACCCAAAGTGACTGCAGCTGCTGGAGGAACGTGAGCTTTCTCATAATCGCTTCCCTTCCCCATAGTTTTGGGGCAGAGAGAATTACTTGAGCTGATGAGTCCTTGAAGGATTCCTTGAAAATTGCACAAAATGTGCTCAGAGGGATGTGTGTCTGCTTGCATCAAGTCTAAACATGGTTCAGCAGGCTGTGGAGGTCCCAGGCAATAGGGCATTCAGAGGGCAGTGCGTTATCATGCTCTCTGCTAACAGGCGGCCTGAAAATGGAAAAGGCAAAGACAGTAACAGAAGAAGCATCTAACACATCTCCTGGGTTTGGACAGCTACTAAGTTGGCCACATCCCAAGAGAAACAACTTCCGCTCTGTCCCCTGGCTCCTACCCTTACCTCCGCCTTCCTCCTTTCCCTCTGCTTTCTTCAGTCATTTCCCTCCTGAATAGAAACTTTTGGGAAACTTATTTCCTTGCACCTGTTTCAGCTGTGATGTAACTGTGGTAATAACTCAACCACTGTTGGATAGAAGGTTGCAGTTATTTCTTGATTTCTTTTTTTATATTATTATTATTTTTCATTATAGCTATATTTAGAGATGGGCTCGGATCAGCGATGCACAAGAGGAGCACTCCCACGGTTTGAGAAGGTCAGGAGAGGGAGTCAGACCCCTTCATCTCAGCTGGCCTTCCTCTTCCTAAAGCGCCCATCCAAACCTCAAGGTCCAAAGCTGGAAAAGTTCAAATAGAAGTTGTAGTGCAAACTCTGTAGGTGAGGCCAGTCTGTGGTTGTGGTGGGACAAAGCAATGTGCAAAGACTTAAGTTCCGCCATAGCATGAAATACCGTTCTGCACTCCTTGTTGGAAAAGTCATTAAGGAATGCTGGGAAAGCCAGCTGCTGCCTTGCCTTCCAGAAGTAGTAAATGAGACAACACAGAGATGAAGGTTAATGGCAATAATGCAGGACTCTGTCCCAGGAATACTGCCTAGGTGGCCTTAACCACTCTATGTGCATTTTAAGATCTCATGTCTTTTAATTGCAGAGAAAAACCACCTTTTTGGACCTGTTGTTTGATATGACTTGCTTCGAAGTCATGTGTTGACCGCCCAGCTCTCAGGGTTGAAGATGACCCTGTTATGACCAATTGATAGGAGCTTCTGTGCTGCACAGGCTGGTCAGCAGTGCAGGTATTGAGTCTGAAGGCTTCAGTCAGACCAAGGCAGCACAGTTCTCTGAAAGCAAAGCTGCTCCATGCCACAGGTAAAGACCAGAAGAAACCAAACCAGGGAACTAGCTCATGCAATGTGCCCACGTGATTCAGAGGCCACACTGCAGAGCAATGCAGGCCTCCCTTGACCTCAGCAAGTCCTCAGGGAGCTGGCAAGGACCACAAGCAAGTCCTAAGAGAGATGTGCTGTACCAGATCACACCTCCCAAAGCATTTGCCACATTTATTTCCAATTCTCCTGACTAAGGTGAAGAAAAGCCAGCAATACCCTGCAACACATTGCCTGTTTTGTACTGGAGAAGAAAAGTGTTGTGGCCCAAAGCCTTAAAAGTGCAGGCTGGGCACTGTCACTGTCTCAGTGCAGAGCTGCAGCAATGAGCAAATTGAGGCAAATGCAGATTATTTCTTTTTTTTCCACCACCATGACAGAAAGAGACAGGAATGAGAATTCAGATATGATAATCCACATCAAATTTTACATACTCGTGCTGAAGAGTTTCTCTCCTATGGTAGACTCAGGCATGTTTGCTAAAGTAACCCCTTGAGGTAATTTTTACCATCTCCTGCCTGGGCAGCATTACCCACTGTTAGGAAGTAAGGTCTCATGTCACAGCTGAATTACAGTAACTTCAGTGTCCTCTCACTGCACTGCTGTGATCCAGTGTCACAGACACACACCAATTATTGCCTAGAAAACGTGACTGGGTTGCACACTTGAACCCTTACTTGACAAAATTATTTTCCTAGCCATGACATCAGTGGTCCTCCGCAGTGTTTTCATGTTCTAAGATGTGGACAGCCAGTGAGACCACCACCTGGTGCTGCAGCCCAGGGATGCTCCTGCTGATGCTTCTGCCATCCCTGCATTCCAGTATTTGCTCCTAGGTTCCCAGAGTCAGCTAAGCCCTCTTAGGCCCATTGAACCAGCAGCTATTGTGGATGTGGTTATCACAATGAGCCCATAATCCTGTTTTCCAAGGCAGAGTCTCCTGTCCTGTAGGTACTGCCTGAACTCTTTGTTCCCAGATGTATTACTTTTCATTTAGCTAAATTAAAACACATTTTCTTGGATTGTGACCGTTCAACCAGGCAATTCCGATCCCTCTGTAACAGTAAACTATCCTCGCCATTATTTACTGAGCTGCAGGTGGACAGACTGAAACACTAGCTCCGCACGGGCTGCCCCCATTTAACTCAGTGGACTCCTGATGCTGTACAATAATGACAACTATTACGGCATCCGGGGAAAAGATTATTTCATAGCTGACTCTTTCAGCTGAAATATTTAGCTCTTCTGAGATTTGAGAGCACATTTGGGATCGCTGAAGGAGTAGCATCTTTTCCTCCACAGCCTGTCTCATCGCTGTGTGATAACAACCTCTCAATGCCTCCACTTCTCCATTTCCTCTCTATGTGGAAAATCACAGATAAGGAAGAGACCGAGAAGGAAAACAGATTTACTTCATTAGTTTATGCTCCGAGTCATGCAATGACAGAGTTGCTGAACTGACATCAACCCCTTCCCTCTCCGCCCTGCCACAACTGCATCCTACCCTGACCCACGTCATGTTGCCAAATGGGGAAACTGAGGCACAGGAAAGATGAAAAATTAAACAGTCACCTTCCACACTAACGCACACGAATTGCTCTGCTGCGGTGAGGTTTCCTTTGCAGTATAGCAGCTCCTGATACACTGCAGGCAGGTAGCAGTCTGGAAGACCTCTCCATGGTCATTTTAATGCCCTAAATCAATTACAGATAAATCATGCACCTTCTTCGTTGTTTTTTTTTTGGCCGTCTCTCTGTATCCACAGCATATCCAATATGACAACAGGATAAACGCTTATCCTGTGCAGCTCTATTTGGTACACTTGTCCTAGGAATGAGTTTGACTTCATGCGGGGCAGAGCTGCAGAACCATTACTGCTAACGACTCCAGCTCAAGCGTGCAGGTACAACCAGCTCTTTTACCCTTCCTGTGCTGCACGGCCCAAATGCATTGCAGCCTGCTGAAGAGATGACGTGGCTTTGCAGATCTTCTCTTAGGTTATGGCATGGAGAGCTGTGCAAATCAGGACAACGAAACAAATGGAAGCGATCTGCCAAAGGTCAGCTCCCATTCCTGTTCCTGGGATAGGATGAGCCACTGGGTCAGGGAACGCACCCTCTGTTTGTGACAGCATGTTAAGCAATTTTCCAGGAAAATCGCTCTGCTATGACCACATCTAAACCATGGCGTTAGTAAGCAACATGCAGTCTTATAGAACGGGCTTTCAGAAACAGACCACACTGCATTTGCTCGGCTACGGAGATGCATCATAAACATGGTGTGTGTGGCTTACCACCTAGTCTCTTATCCCTCCGTTTATTGAATCAGAGGGTGGTGTCGTCATAGCACATGCTGCAAAGGCCACCAGGCCACACACACGTACCTTTCTTGTGCACGTTGCTTAAATCCCGTTGATCAATGACTTCCTGCATGGTTACTGGAATGCTGTGGGAAGAGGCACATAAAATTCCCTGCTCTCATTTAGCCCTCCTGTCAAAGCTAGAGAAGTCCTGGCCCAGCTTCAGCTACAAAAACATATGAAATATATCAGCTGAGGCTGAACGGAATAGAAACCGATGGCCAGTCCGGATATTGCTGCTATTTCGCTGAGAAGGTTTACTTCCGAAGCCAGTGCGGATGATTCATTTGAGAGTCCAGGTGCTCATGCAATCGCCAGGTACTATGGTAAAGGGGGCCAAAGCCCGGCTCAAGGTAAATCACTACAAATCCTTTGTCTGTAGACATAACTTGCCAATGGTTCAAACACCACAAGAATTGTGAAAAGCGCAATTAAATTTCTAGCATTTGTACTATTGTCTTCTTTTCATAGCTTTATCTTGGGCACTTGCGATAGAGTAATCGGAGACCTGCACGAAGAGTGGAAGCCGTATCTTGCAAAGGACTTCCAGATTTTGATATCTGGCTTCATTTCAAACAAGAACAGAAAACAAAAATGTCCACATGCTTCTAATGGGGGGCCTGATTAAAAACAAACCAATGGAACGACTAATCGTTATTGATTGCTTCAGCTCTATGGGACTTGAAACACTTAAAAGCAATCCAAGTGCAAGAAGTTAGATAGTTAATCTTCAGAAAATCCAATTCTTTATAACACACAAACCTGAGTGCTCAAAATAGAGACATGAAGAACCATTAGTCACAAAAAAATGCAGCCCTCACTAGAAACGTGCAATTTTGAGAGGTGGCTGGTAAAACTTTCATAGAATCAGACTCCACAATAAACATAGTTTCTTGTTTCCCTTTCCAGACAATATTAAAGTTAAGGTTTACTGTACACATTGAGCATTATTTGCATGGAAACAATTGCAGGGAATTGCTAAGTAGTAAAAGAAAAAATCAATGGCAATTTCAGTTGTGATTGTAAAGTACAAATAACTATAGAAATGTCTATGTAGATCTAAAAATCAGCAAAATACTTGGTTATGTTATATTTAAACAAAACGTGTTTTTTTTTCTTTCACTTCTAAGCTAATACAATTAAGTTATAGTCTTATTTGACTAGGAATATTTGTTAAAAGATAAATGCAAGGCAAAATCATACTCTACAGCTTGATTAGTTTGCACGTATTGCAGCAGCATGTGCACCACGATGCTAGGAAGAAGCTTAGTCTGAAACCCCAAGCCTGTAGGGCTGAATTTTGTTGTTGTTGTTAAAATGTTGAAAGGTGGGGCTCACTGGGACTTTCGTAACAGCTTAGAAGCTCAATGTACAAAGCTATTCATTCAGAAATACACTTTAATAAACCATTTGGCTCTTGCCAGGCAGCACAAAAGCTGTTTAAGCTTTTTAGCTTTAGGTCAAAAAACAAGGAGAAAAAGCTTTTAAAAGTTTCATTTGCGGTGTTTATTTTTTTTGCATAATCAAAGCATTGTAAGTAGTTGTGTTGAAGTTACCCTCTGCATATAGAAGTGTGAATAAATGCCCCAGTGGGGATGAAGAAGAAACATACTCGAGCATTAGTGACAGATTTGGCATAACAAAAATTAATCAAGCTGATCTGATAATGAACTCAAAGAATGAACAATTTTCTTCAGATGCCTACATATTAATTCCGAGAGTTGAGGTAACTGGTAAGGGGAAATGAGACAAAAAATGGCATTAGTCTGGCTGAAAAACCTCCAGCACCAGTATGTTCTAATCTTCCTAGGAATGGAAGAAGCAATATGACAAATCTGTTGTGGATGCCATCACCTTCTGGGAACTCAGTGAGAACAGAGAATCTTGAATTTGGGTGACTTCTTTCATAGAGAAAACCCCAGAGAAAGTACAGTGAGCTCCTAAGATTACTCAGCCAAGGAAAAGTTGTCTTTTATACAGGAAAGAAAAAAGTGTGTTGGTTGTTATAGGTGATTTGAGTTTGAGAAAAATATTTTTGAGGATACTGCAGTGAAACAGTCTAGAGTTTCTAAAACTAGCAGGTAATACTTACGCAGCAATTGCGCACAGAAGGAGATGCCTTGACTATGGACCTCATTAAGGCAGTCAACAGCTGATTGATTCCTGAGCTGGACGTTGCTGGTTGTGTCAGGACCATTCATTGTGGTGTGATTAAATTCTGTGTGAGCAAAGAGGGGAGATTTCAAAGTAGTGCTTAATATATCCAACTGTTGTAGCAACGAGATTTCCCAAAGTTTCTGCAAACTACAAGCCAAATTAGTTAGGAGGCAAAATCTAAATAGAAGAAATTTGTATGAAAGTTGTGCAGGCATAATAAAAGAGAAATAGTCAGTCCCCCACCCTCCACAATCAAGCTTGAAGCTTAAGCTAAAAGCTTATCCAGATTCAACAACAACTGACTAAACAGGTAACTAAATAGGAAAAAATGAATAATATTGATGACATTGTCCAAGGCAGAAACGCAGTGAGGGAAGCTGTGAGCCTTGATGGAAACAGTCCTTCAGTGGGGAATGTATTTAGAAAGAATTTAGAGTTTAGAAAGAATAAGGAGTTTAAAAAACACACTGAGAACAGAAACTAATCCTAGCAATGACAGACAGAAATTGCAAAATTGGTAATGTTGATGCAGAAAAGGCTGAATAGTTACCTATTGCTCTGGTATTGGAAAGAAGCAGCAAGGAATTTATTGTATATGAGAAGACAAATTATCTTCCAGTTCATTAGGAAATGGATAACTTTTAAAATTCAGCAGCATCTTCTGCCTGAGAGCTGCGCCAAGTGGGTCTCAAGAGGCTTCCTGCACCAAGCTCTGCTTCAGAAATACCAGTCTGTAAAATATGGTTGGGTTGTAGGTAAGCAGAAAACCCCTGGGATTATATTCTTCTGCCTTGGGCTGGGAGTGGGAGGTGGGATGGAGGAGAAGGGAGGGTGGAGGAGAAGCGGGGCACTGCAGCCTTGCTTTCTGGCCCTAGAGTGCTGGCTGTGGCTGCAAGCCATGGCTGCCACAGGAGTGTTAAAAACCTGCCAAAAAGCCACACAACAAATGGCAAAACTGTATCTGAGTGAGAGACCTGGGGAGTGGCATTTACTTCTGCCATCACAAAGAAGATTCAGAGGCTCCTTGATTTTTGCGTGAAGGATGGAAACGGTCCCTACTAACTCTTTCTCCACCTAGCAGAGAAAGCCATCACAACAGTTGAAGGAGGAGAACTCAAACCAGATCAAATGAAAGAGCTAGCACCAAGTGTTAAGAACGAAGGTGAATAAATTACTTAGAGAGGTCATGGATGTCTGTGTTTCTTGATGTTTTCATTGGCTTGGGTGAGGAGAGTTTTCACATCACCAGTTGCAGTCAGCCAAGTCACTCAGCCAGTCTCTCTAGCCTCTCCATGGTCCATAGAGAAAGAGAAGAATTCCTGCAGGGGATGATTCAGTGTACCTAAATTAAGCATCTGCTTTGAATTGCCCTCTGGAGAGACCCATCTGTCGCTCTCTCCCCCTGCCATGATTACTGAGGAATCCCAGCGAGTCCAGGTGTGTGCCAGGTAAGTGACCGGGTAGCACAAAGTCCTACCTACCCTCTGTGGTAGCACAACAGGCTGTCTCTTAAGGTCAGGATTCAAGCACTTGTGCAAATGGTGCATATGGCCACTTGTGCAGATCCAGCATCGACTTATAAAATTTCAGACCCTGACTAGAGCACTTGCACCAAACAGGTCACAGAAAAGCTCAGGCTGAAATCCACTTACAAAATATTGCTTCAGTTACAGACAGGCAGCTGAGGGACTTCCACAGTTTGCTTCCAGCTCACAAATGGCTCCTATCACAGAGAAAGTGAAAAGTCATAAAGCAATCCGTACCCACAGTAAATAGGTAAGCCCAGTTGCAGGAAGAATTTTGGCCCCAAAAATCTTGAGTCGGGCTGTGGAGTAAGGTCTAGTTGCATTTATTTATATTCAGGTGAGACAATCTGGACTTTGGATTTGTCTGTGTTTTGTTTTGCTTTCAGAAGTGATGTAAAAAGACACTTGTGGGTTATTTTGCTCTTATCAGCTCTCTACCAGGATTGGTCATTTTTCTCCATCCCTGCAAACATCTATATTTCTTCCTATACAGAAGGTTTGCCAGATGCCTTTTAATTTACTCCACCTGGCTCCTGTTAAAGTGCCATCTATCAACTGGCTTCTTCAAAACTGCTTGCTGGGGATGGGTTGCACTCCACCACTGAAGCTGGTGAAGATGTCAGAAGCATACAGCTCTCCAGCTACTGGCTGCCCAGGTAAAACCTGAAAACCTCAGTGGGCCATGACAAGGAGCCTGGTGGGGTGGGCAGGTTGTGGGTCTCTGTTGCTCACAGGGAGCGGGAGTATGCCCAGATGCTCATACTTGTAGATTGTTCTCTGCAATAAACATCAGCACACTGCAGGCAGGAGGTGCCCATTTTATATGTAGCAATTGGAAAAGTGGCCCAACTCTTTCTTTTCCTCAAGCCTACACACACTGCTTGTAAATCTCATTTTTCCTGAGTTGTGGTTTAGTAGTATGAAAGATGCAGCTAGTCAAGGCTAAGGACTTTGTCTCCATGCTAAAAACCTCAGTGATTTTACCGTGATCCATTTCTAAACTGGTTCAGCTAATCCTCTGAAAACTCCAGTGGGAACATTTCTTCTTTGGCTTATTTTTGGTTAGCCCATCCGGATTCCCAGTCGATTAAAGCTACACTGAAAGAAGCATGGTGTAAATCCATGCTAAGAGGATGCAATCAGAGATTGCTCTCCTTCAAATACAGTGGTTTACTAGACTAGAGTTGTTCATTCATGGGGAAAAAAACGCAATGCATTCCTACGTACACACAAAGTGTAGAGCTGCAAAAACATTTTGTCTCTCATACTTAGTCTCTCATTAAGGGCTGCACATTGATTATTTATTTATATCTAATTTAGCAACAGCAGTAACACAAATTGCCTCTTTGACCTGAGGTAGTTGCCAAATGTTTAGTTCAGAACCAATTTCAGTGCTACTGTAATCCCCTGAACTGGAGAGCTGGAGCAGAAGTAAAGCTGAGCCAACCTGAAACTGTAGCTGTGCGAATGGCGCCAATCTAATTAAGTTATGAAAAACTGTCCCTCTGGAGATGAGTCTCCTGCAGCTCACAAGCAGAAAGGTGGAGAACACGTGAATCTGGCCACAAGCCTCAGCTGTTGACAACCCAACTTACAAAGCATCTGTACACATGCCCTTTGGGAAGAAAGATAAGTGGTACTCAGGGGAACCACACATTTGTTTAACTCTTTGTTCCATACTCATCCAGGCAAGGAGAAAATGTTTCATATTATGCTGAATACCATCTCAGATTCTGGCAGGATTACTTGTCAATATTATTACAGCCTCTTCAGTTACAGTGCTTCACCAATAAAGTAGTTAGACTGGCTTTGAAATACAGAAATTCAGGCAATACAATCGCACTATGAAAGAGCGCTCATTAGCCTTTGGCTGACCTTGAAAAATTGTGTTTCTCTCCAATTCTTCCACAAATTGCTTTTAAGGAGACCTCCTTAGTTCTAGCAAGTCACAAGGTTCGACTGTGTGACTCATGTTTTTTAGCCACTCTCTCACGATCACAAGGCATGCCTGCCTTCTACATGCAGCCACAATTGCTACAAGGAGGGTACGTAAAAAATGCACAAATGGCCTTATTAATAGTGGCATGTTCTTATTTGTTTGGGATTTTTTTTTCCAACCTCAAAAGTTTCATAATGAAACAGTTGGTCTTATAAAAGTGTCACTCATCAAGTCAAATTTTATGGCTAGGTCACTGTAAGGACTTTGTCAGATTGTGACCGGGCATGATAAAATTTCATAGCTGTGAAAGCTGAATTAAGTGTAATCAGATAGTTCTAGGGGCATGAGCTGGCTCTCAAAGGGATGCGCTCTTTTGTCTGAGACAAATAACACCACTACATATTTCCTCCAAGATCTGACTGTTGCTGGAAACATGCCACCAAATATGTTGCACCAGTAGGACGATCCATATCCTGAATCTATGCCTCTGCTAACAACAGCCCTTGCAGCTGCAGAGGAGCCCGCCAGCAAAGCACTTGGACGAAGGCGGAGAGCTCGGCTCAAGGTGCGCCTTGCCCCGACATAACGAGTTTTGACGCCTCAATCGTGAAGGTCTCAGACGTCCCGTTTTCAGCAGAACTTGGCACCGGTGTGTGACACCTGAAATAACTACCTGCCTGCGGTGAGGCTGGAGCCAAAAGCTGCTCAGCCACTCTCCTGTTCCTCTTGCGTGGCAGATAACGGGATGGAGCAGCGCTGGACATGGGGAAAAGCGCTGCCTGAAGGCACTGCACCTTCAGCGGCAGAGCTCGCTCAAGGAGCCCGACACAGCTGGCTCAGAGTGTGCCGGCTGACTGATGTGCCACATCTGGAAGGCCACAGCGCTGCCAAGCAGCACCCTTGCTGAGCAGAAACTCCCTGTGCTGGCAGCCCACCGCTCAGCTCTCCCCAGGGGAGGAGCGCTGTCAGCATCGCCACAGGAGCAGTTCCTCTTCCCTGCACCCAGGACGCGGATGCACAGCTCTAATTCCACCCAAAAGAGGGCAGTGGTGCTTGCGGACACACAGGCACAGGCAGGACAGCAGTTCACTCTCCAGCTGCTCGACTTTCCCAACCAGCTGACAGAAACTCTCCCTGGCTCTTGGCACAGGCAGAGCAGTCCACAGAGCTCTCTCTTTCACACACTCTTCGTTAGCCTTTGCTCCCACTTCCTCCCTTTGACTCATTAGCTGGTTTACCATCATTTCTCTTGAAATTCAATGGAGGAAATCCCATGGATCCATCCATGCCAGTGCTGAGTGCTCCGTACCAGGTGCCTCCGTGTCACCGCTGTCTATCAGTTCTTCGGCTGTCAGCCGGTACACGTCTTCTGCAGAAGCAGCTTTTCAGAGGAGCTGTGGCTTGGGCGTAGCCGGGAATGGAAAATTGGATGGACTGCAGTTTATGGCACTCAGGCAGTGTCCAGAAGCTTGATGTCACAGGAAACCACTGATATTGCAAATAATTCAGAGCAATTAAAAAAAAAAAACCCAGTACACCAATGTTTTTTCCCCCCTGTTCTAGCAGCTATTTTCAAGTAGCTTGTTTGTCCAACACCCACGCTCTCACCTTCAGCAGGTCTGGTTTACGAAATAATATAATCAAATCCAAGCATCTGCCATTAGCACTTGTACTTATCACGGTCCTCACTCAGCCACAGGGCTCTGTGGGTTTCCATGGTCAAAAGCCAACACAGGTCACAGCCTTGAAGTGGGGAGACACGCTCACTTTGTTTCCCAGCATCAGAGGGTTTCTCAACCTGGCAGTCTCTGCTGTCTTGAGGTTGTTCGGTTAATGCTGTTTTCTTGGCTCCCACGCTAAAAACACCAGACATAATAGCAGCAGCCAAGGTATTAACAACAAAAACAGCAGCAAAGACAATAGCAACACAAGTGTAGCTCTTGAGCTTAGCTTTGTTTAATGGTACAGGATCTGCACAGCCTCTGGGAGCTGGACCCAGCGCAAAAACCACAGCCAACTTTCCCTCCTCTACTGCTCTTGATGGTTAAGAATGACCCTGCTCCAGACCAGCACAGCTTTTTACTCATGGCTGAAATGAAGCACGGCCCCAGCACCCTGTGGCAAACGCAGACCTGGAGGTGTCATTCCTTACAGAAACACGTTTGTACAGAATTTTGTGCCCTAGGTGTGACATGGCCTTTGCACCAGCTGGGTTGGTAGCATTGCACAGCAGCTCCCCCAGTGCTGCACCTCTGCTTCCAGGTGACATATGCCCATTCACCAGGTTTCCAAACAGCAGGAGATGAGTCTGCCACTGCCTGCACTGACACAATGGGGTCTCCATGCTGAGAAGAAACTTCAAGTTCTCCTTCAGACTGAATGTTGAGACCAGCCCTCCTGGGTGTGGAAGCCCGGTTAGGGGAGGGGGCAAGCTTGAGTGTAAGTAGATGGGTAATACCTGTGCAGCTCCTGGTCACCTTCTAGAGGGACAACCCTTTCAGAAAGTCACTTCTGGGTAGCAGTGTCACCCCTCCATTGACAAAATGTCAGATGCTGTCCATTAAGACTGTTTCTTGCACTGACAGAGAAACCAATAGAGCAGGGTTAGGTCCCTGAATCACAGATATACCTGCCCTGAAATGAGCAGATTGTACTGCACGTAACCCACTTGTTTCTTCAACACCTAAGCAATGCCTCTGCCGTGTGAAATCCATGTAAGTAGATCTAGCTGCTTTAGCATGGGCACGTGGCTCTTCTGGGGTATCTGGCAGGACCTCAGGCATCAGCTTGGTGCTGGGACATGTCCTCTACTGGCACTTAGAAGAACACCCTAGGCAATTTAAAATGTGACTCTATTCTTGCATTTGAGCAGGACCGTCATCTAAGTGAAGAGCAATGTCTATCACACTTCCTGTACATTCCCTTCTTTCTTGAGTCTGCCTGGACAAACACCCTTCTAACTCAAAAATGGAAAATGTACTTATGACGTCTCTTCAAATGGAGAATCTTATTTGCACCCTCAGAGCAAGACCTACCACCCTTACTGCTGCACAGCAGACACGACTGAGCTGGTATACCTGCTCGGCATGGATCCCTGCGGAGAGATTAGTGTGACTCTTGAAAGAAAAGACAGGTACTGCACTCAAGCCAAGAAGTCCTGGTCCCCAGTGGCTCTGTAGTACTCCCAGCTTTGTACCTGGTGAGGGAGGCAGTAATTGAGGCATCCGTGGCATGAGGTAGATCTGCTTTCCAGTGCCCGTTTCACTTGGTGGCACTTACAAATTGACATGTGCAGGCAGAACTTGGCCTGCAGCTTTATGACTGCCATTGGCAAAAACATGTGTTCCCCTTTATTTCTGATTTTTAAGAGCATATGACTAGATGCGCTTACTCTCTACGTCGCTGCAGAGGTGATAGGACAAGGACCCTCATAGACAGTACGATGCAACATGGAAAATCTGGGCCCTTTTCTCTAGAGACAGACAGAAAATTTATTGTTATTGAGTGTTAGGAGAAGATGAGCAATGTCAGAATTACTGCATTTGGGAAAATGCAAATATGAAATTCTTTCCCAGTGAATAGTGATAATATTGTGCTATGTAGAAATGTGGGGAATTAGGCAGAGTCATCCCATGCGATTTGTACATACTTAAGAGGGAATTAAACCCTTGTGAACCTATCCAGCTTTACAGATGTTGAGGCCTGATTTGGTTTGCTGATGTGCCAGTTTTACATGGAGGGAACTCCATTGAGACCTGTGGAGTCATTAAACACTGACAGAAGAAAACAGAAACTCAGATGCTGCCACCCTGCTTACCATGCCAAGAAACAGCACGCATTTCCCAAACACTTCATCCATTGAGCAAGAGCAACAGCACTGGCAAGGTCTCCCATGATCTGCTTTGCCCATTGCCTTACCCATGAGTCTGGGGGCACCACCTCCAGGAGTAGGAGGTCAGCAGTTTATCTGAACCTATTCTGGTCTGAGCCTCCCTGCAGTATTACAAGGATGTCAGCATCCGCATTCTGCCATTTGCACATCATCATAGCTCACAGGGTTTAAAGTGTCCTTTGTCATATCATTTGGTGCCCAGATTTCCCTTTCCTCTTAAATTACTGTCATATACTGCAACCACTTTAATGCTGGAGCTAATGTAGCATCTTCCCTGCCGAAAGGCTCTGTTTCCGGTATCCTAATTGCAATATACCCCATCATAATCATTATCACCCCCATTGAGGGATTGCCTTCCCACCACATACTGGGCCGTATGTTCTGGTTTATGGTGGTGCCACGCCCCCCCGACCTTCCTCCTCATTTGTGCCAGCAAGAGGGATGTCAAGGCCAAAGCTACATTCTTTTAAGTAGACCTTGCTGGGTATGCAGGGGCCTGTGACATCTCAGCCTCCCATCTGCGCGCTCAAAGTATTGCTGCATCATGCAAAAGAAGCCAGGCACGTAAACCATGCTGGATGCAAACCATGTTGAACACCAAGAGCAGCCTTTGAGCAAGTGTCAGTCTGAGCATCTACTTTCCACCCCCATCCATGGAGGAAGGGTGGAGCAGGCTAGACTGGGATGGGAAGGCGATCTGTATCGTGTTGCTGTGGGATTTACATGCCTACTGATTTTACTCATGCAACCATGTCAGGGCTCCACACCTCCTTGCCCTTGGCTAACTTCTAGTGGAAGAGTGGGTGTAAGGATGTGAATGACACCATCTAAGTGGGTAGAGCTGAGTGTGTGGAGGACCAGGCTTCACTCATGATTCATGCTGTTCCCTGGGAGCAATTTGGCAGCCCAGCAGCCATGCAGCCAGGTGTCCATGCTAGCCCTTGCGAATGCAGCCTTGCAGTCTTTTCTTCTCTTGGCCCTGGAATGAAGCCATGGGCACTGGGAGAAAGGATTGGGTTTCCTTTTTGTTTTTTTGATATTTTCCTATGAACCCACCCAATTTTGCAACATTGCAAAATGAAAGCTTTACCCGTTGGGTTTTTCTGTGTGTCCTGCTGAGGGGAGGGATAGAAAGAGCTGGGTGAGATAAAACAATGGAAATTAGAGTGGAATGGAGGAGTGTGAAAAACAAGAAGGTTGAGGTTGTGAAAAGCAGGACCAGATTTGGGAGAGAAAAGTCCTTTATGTATTTAGACATTGTCTTATAGCTGTGCTACGTTTGCACCTAATACCAACCCAGTAGGTACAGAAAGCACAGACAGGTTTAGAGTTGTTAACAGAGCTTTTGTAAATTACTACTCAGCCTAGAGCACAAACCGGGTGACCTCGACTTTAACTAAAAACTACTGAATCTGTATAGGCATATGTGTAAATTGAATTGCCTTAAAAAAAAAAGGCAGAAGAAGAAAGCAACCCTTGGATTAAAAATGACAGCAAAATCACATCAGGTAATCCTACGGAGTCTGGCAAACTCTACAACTGCTTTGAGTTACTCCTGACCTTGGCAGTTCCCCATTCCGTGTGTGGTCCTTGGCCGGGGCGGCTGTGCCAGTGATCCCAGTGCTGCCAGGCCTCCGGCTCACTGGCCTGCTCTCCCCCGTCGCGCTCTCTTTTATTAGAATGGAGTAATATGGAGTAGTGGTTGGAGTTCAGCAAAAAACAAAATCAGAGGCTTTAATGTCTGACAGCCCTGCCTGGGACAGACCAGTGGGGCCTGACTCTCAGGGGGTGATGAGTACCTTGTTTTTATGAATTTTGTGCACAAAGGGCTCCTGAGGATCCTGTGAGGTGCCTATCTCGTTCTTCACCACCCAAATCCATTCTAAAACACAGCACTCATTTTCATGTTTTCATAACACCTCATTTGCAGGCATGTGATTAGACCTAATTAATGTTTGTAATCAATGAATGCTTAATTGCTGCTGGTGAAAAATGCTGGGTAAATGCAGCGTGCTGCTTGATTGAGTGCTCTTTGATTGGCTAATGGATCACTCTATTACTCTTTTCAATTCTGCTTAAGCAGGCAAAATATCTGGGCTAGTGTAAAACGATCCTGCATTGATCTCTCCAGCCAAGTGGGGTCTTTCCAGTAATTAGAAGGGTGGTGACAGGAACAGACTTGGCTGTCTGGAGGACCAGGGGGACTGGAAAGAGGATTTTTTTGTTGTTGTTGTTTTTTTTTTTTTATTTTATTTTTAATTTGAAAGCTATGCAGCAAATAGCAAGGAGAAGACTGGTCAGATCTTTTGACTTTTAGCTGTAAAAAAATCATTTAACATTCCCTGATAAGCCTCTTGATTTAAACAGAGAAGCAATTTCTGCTCCCTGGGAGTTCCATTTGAGTAAGTCTGGCCCCAAAACTTCACAGGCTCAAATCTCTGGAACCAAATTCCAGGAAACATTCATATGTGGATGATGCATCTGTAACAGATACAAAGGGGAGAGGGGAAGCATTTGGCAATTAGGAGCTGGAATAATTTATAACTCCAGCTGGTACTTCTCTTTTTTCAGGTGAAATGTCTCGAAGGGAGGAGGAGAACCTGTCAGTAGCATGCTTTGCACTATGTCTTGCCTTTTCTCCATATTAAAGTTTTCTCTCCCATGAACTCTTCCAAATGAAGCCCACTTCATGAGCATGGAGAACCAGCACTAGATTGTCTTCTGCTCCCCAACACCTTGCACAAAGGCTACTGAGGAGCATCCTCACTGCGTTTCTCTGGATTCACACCAGTGTGCACAAAAGCAAACTGAGACACTCTTCAGCGTACCAGACACAGGTCCTAAGTCCTTGTCTGACTGCACCTTTCTGTATCCTGACAGAGCAAGGCCATTCAGTGCTATGCACCCACAGGGCACAGACCCCAGCAAGTGTGGACAGAGAACAGAAGACCTCAGGCATCCCCTGGCATCCTGCATGTTCACTTCCACTGTGAAGATGTTGCTGATGCTTTGTGGAGATCAGTAGCAAATCTCTTCCATAGAAAGAAAAGATTGCGTTAAGAAGAGCAACACAGATGGTAGCTATGAGAAATTGATCTCCAGTTTCCTTATAAAGCCAGATGAGCTCTGCGGCAACCAGATCACAGATCATCCAGCACTTCTTTGCAGGCTGGGTACCTGTGGAAGCAACAGCATCAGCACATCTAAGTCTTGGAGTGCAAGTGAGGTTTCCACAATGTAGACCATTGTCCCTTTAACTTTTTGCTCTGTTCAAACACTCAGGCCTGTGCTCCAACATAAATACATTGCCTGAATTTCCCTCCCCCTACACTATTCCTCTTGAGCTGTGGAAGATTATATCCAATAGATAAAAAAAGTGCTTGTTTCTTTGACAAATGCAAGGCTTAAAGACCACCCTCTGTTCTTGAGCAAAATTAGCTTATCTTTGCCCCCAAAAATGTTGTTACTAAATATGAGCCATCATTTGTGTGTGGCCTGAATGAGACGCTCAATTCATCTTATGAGAGGTTATCCTTTGAGGAGCTTTAAAAGGAAATGCATTGTTCTTAATTATTCTTATCTCAACAGCTGTATAATTCCTGGTTTTGATTTTTAAAAAAAGAATATCCAAAGAAAGATTGCACTGAAAGCTGGAGATAGGTCTGAACCCAGATTGCAGAGTTGAACTGCAGCTCTTGGTCTGTGCTGAACTGTCTTCCCCTTTTCTTTGACAAAGTGGGAATCCTTTCTCTTCCCCCAAAGTTAAAACATGGATCTGTGCAGAAAACAACAGAAAATCTCAGAAGAATAGGTTTTGTGTCTTTTTTGGTTTTAAACTTCTCCTAATAATGTTCCTTCTGTTGTATCAGAAAACAGTAAACAAGGTGAGGAAACACTACTGTCTTCCATCATTCCTGCACCCCAAGCTACCCTGAAAAAATTTCTAAATATTTTCATCAGAAAGGCCCCAAACAAGCATTTCTTTTCCATTCAGTGAAAATCCTAAAAAAAAAAAAAAAAAAAAAAAAAAGCAAAGCAAATTGAAATT
>JAVSBS010004717.1:47316-152545 GCA_033124195.1 Coracias cyanogaster
AACTGCCCTTGTTTTACCCACAAGGGTTTTGTTTTCCCATCTTATTTTTCTTCCTCTCTGCTCTGCTGAGGAGGGAGAGGGAAAAGGGGAAGGTGATAGAATGGCTTGGTAGACTCCTGGCACTATGACGAGGTTAACCCACCACAAACATGAATTCATCAATAGTCTAAGAGGGAGTTTGCATGCAAAGAAAAGATAATTAAGTTCAGAAGCTACATGATACTACTGACAACCAGTATCCAAGTAATATCTCATCTATCCCAAAATGTAGTAGAAGACTAATTAGAAAAATATTTTAAATAGTGTACTTCAAAACTTAATCTTCAGCACTGTGTAAATAGTATCAATTCATGACACCCCTCAATCTAACCTTAAACATAACTGCCTAAAGGTTCAGCTGGACTTGTCTATTCATTATTCAACACCATTGCTATTCCTTCCCCAAACAGACCTGAGATAAAAGTGAAAAAGGAAAAGCCTATGCAATTGTGCTCTTGATTGTTTGTCTGGGTTTTTGGTAATGTGACATCACTCATATGAACATATTGGTTTTAAATTCTTCCAGTGGTCATCAAGTAAAAGTGAAGAAGGGTCAGGGTAGCACAAAGCTAATACTGATTCTATTATTGGTTTTGCCCTTGTTAGCTCCTTCACAGGAAGAAAATACTACCCCAGCCTCAACGAAGGACAAGAGAGGAGCAGGGCTTGTTTTCTTTCTGAGCTTGTGCTCCCTGACACATTCATAATTTTATTTCAGAAGGCTGCTTTAGTTATACTACACTGGACACCAAGACACTTCAGCTGGCTTTTGGGACAAACTACGCATTATCATATAATCCTAGAATCGTTTAGGTTGGAGAAGACCTCTAAGATCATCAAGTCCAACCATTAACCCAGTAGGGCCAAGTCCACCACTAAACCATGTCCCTAATCAACATACCTACACATCTTTTAAATACCTTCAGGGATGGTGACTCCACCACTTCCCTGGGTAGCCTGTCCCAATGTTTGACAACCCTTTCAGTGAAGAAATTTTTCCTCATGTCCAGTCTAAACTTCTGCTAGTCCAAGTTGAGGCCATTTCCTCTTATCCTATCACTTGTTACTTGGGGGGAAAAGATTAATACTCACTTTACTACAACCTCCTTTCAGGTAGTTGTAGAGAGCAGTAAGTTTTCCCCTGAGCCTTCTTTTCTTCAGGCTAAACAACCCCAGTTCCCTCAGCTGCTCCTCATAACACTTGCTCTCTAGACCTTTCACCAGCTTCATAGCCCTTCCTTGGACACACTCCAGCACCTCAGTGCTTTTCTTGTAGTGAGTGGCCCAAAACTGAACACAGTTCAGTTCAAGGTGTAGCCTCACCAGTGCCAAGTATAGTGGGACAAGCACTCCCCTCCTCCTGCTGGCTACACTACTTCTGATACAAGCCAGGATGCTGTTGGCCTTCTTGGACAACTGAGCACACAGCTGGCTCATTTTCAGCCAGCCATTGATGAACATTCCTAGGTACTTTTCCACCAGGCAGCTTTCCAGCCGCTCTTCCCCAAGCCTGTAGCATTGCAGGTGGTTGTTGTGACCCAAGTGCAGGACCTGGCACTTGGCCTTTCTGGAGCTCATACAACTGACCTCCAGATACCTCAGTAGACCCTTCCTATACTCAAACAGCTCAACACCACCACCAAGCTTGGCATTGTTTGCAAACTTATTGAGGGTGCACTCATTCTCCTTGTCCAAGTCATTGATAAAGATATTGAAAATACCTCAGGAGCCCTGAGGAACACCACTTGTGACCAGCCAGCAAGTGGATTTAATTCTGACATTTACCACTACTCTTTGGGCCCAGCCATCCAGTGAGTTTTTTACCCAGGAAGGACTATGCCTGTCCAAGCCATGGGCAGCCAGTTTCTCCAGGAGAATGTTGTGGGAAACAGTGTCAAAGGCTTTACTAAAGTTCAAGTAGATGACATCCACAGCCTATCCCTCACCCACCAGGTGGGTCACCTTGTCATAGAAGGAGATCAGGTTAGTCAGCAGGACCTGACTTTCATAAACTCATGATGACTGGGCCTGATCACATGGTTTCCCTGTACATGCTGCATGATGACTCTCAAGACGATCTGCTCCATAACCTTCCCCAGCAACGAGGTCAGGCTGACCGGCTTGTAGTTCTCTGGATCGTCCTTCTAGCCCTTCTTGTAGACATATATTATACTGTATTTTAGTGTATTGAAAAGTGCATTTATTTCAAGTACTATGTATGTTAGGGAAGGAATATACTATTAAAAAGATTTGAAGAATGTTATGAAAAGCATGGCATGTTTCAGGGTTCTGATGCAGTCTTGAATCCTTTAACATTTATGCACAAATCAGCTGTGATGAACAAGAGCAATCCTACAGCTAAGGGGGCGAGCACTAGGAGAGGCAGCAAGGCCCATTGCAACATCAAAGCTAATGTCCTCCATCCATGGGGACCTTTGAGGAATGTGAAGTCAGAAATTTGAATACAGGATTTTTCTCCTGGGTGCCATCAAATTCCTGTTCTGTTTCACTTGATTGAATGGGATCTGCATCAGGGACTTCCTATATTCCTGCCTAATCAGGTGAAAACACAGTGAAAGATGTGACTAGACATCTGTAGGGAACAATTTCTGGGCAACAGATAGGAGCACACATTTGCCTTGCTATAAACTAATTCAGCACAGGATTCATCACCCATCCTGAGGCCCTGCTCCAAAATTCATTGTGATGGATTCTGTATGCCATTACCAGAAACATCTGAGAACATGTCTCTGTGGACTACATTTATCAGCACAAATACAAATATCCTTTGTTACAATGGATCTCACACCTGGTCTAGGCTCGATGGAAGGGTGATTGCTGCAACATCTTGTTTTTTCAGCGGCTTTCATAGAGGGTTTGAAAAGAAGTTCGAATGAAAGTGTCACTGGTTTGGTTTTTTGTTGTTTTTCAGTGGGGAAAGGAGGCATACGCCAGTGAAAATAGATGTCTCACGGGACAAGATATGAGATGAACCAGACTCAATCAGTCACAGAATGGTCGTTCCAGATGGTGGAATGAAAAGGAGGAAGGGACCTACCACCCACTGTGGAGCAATATAGGAGGAGAAAAGAGAGGGAAGAAGCCCAACAGGTCCAAGGAATAGGCTGAATTGGGGGGAAGGGGGTCTGACTGTGACTTGACTTGGTCAGAGAGAAGGCTTTGATTGACTGAAAGATTAAGTGATACGCAGAAGTTCTCAAGCAGCAGCTTTCCATATAAAACAGAGGTTTTGTTTTCTCCTGTTCTTTGTGCTTGGGATACAGGTGACTCCTCTGTCAGAATGTGAAATAATACTGCAAAACAGCACACAACGAGACTGAAAAAAACTTTGAACATGGACCCAACAATAAATAGTTACTTTTTCACGTTGTATTCAAAATACATGTTGTCTTTGCCATCAGCAACAGGTTATGATCTGGCACCTGTGACAAATTTCCACAAAAGAAGACTGTACAGTCAACTCTTTTTGTTTTAAGACTCCTCAACAGGACTGGGAGATGCAGTCACTTGTAGAACGCCAGCAGTGAGTTTATGAATGATGCATGAAACAAAATCTCTCTCTGCCTGACGCACAGAGGGAACATCAGACAGGATTGTGAGACCACTGCTGAGCTGGGGTGCTTGATACAATATTCAGTTCAGACACAGCCAGGAAAGTCTACTAAGCAGTGTAGTTTCAAAGTAAATGTGTAAAAACATAATAAGAAAAAGCAAAGAGATAATGATAATAAGGTGTTTGTTATAGTGGGGTTTTTTTTTCTCTCTTCCTCCCTCTGCCTTGCTACCCTTTCCTTCCCCAAAGCAGCTGCCTTCTCATATTGGACAAGACTAAAGAGTGTTTTCCTCACTCCTTAAATACATTCTTTAGAAACATATCATAGTGAAATATACCAGCTATATTTCTAAGGGAGATCTTTCACTTTAAAACAGTGATCTGTGACCTTTTTAATACTGAAATCTCTTCCCATATTGCTCATACTAGTACAGGGATCTAAGAAATGCTGGAAGATATTTCTGTGGTGTAAAAAGAAACCTATCTTTTCCCAAGTCTCTTCTGTTTTTTCAGATGAAAGACAATAAGCCAAAAGGAATCTTTCAGTCAAGATATTCTGTATGAAGATTTTATTTATGCTATTTTATACATCACTTGGAGTTCTAAATTCTAAGTCAGAAGCCTTATCCACAAAATATAGCAGAGGAGGTGGAAACTAAACTAGAATAGAATTTCTTTTTTGCTATGTATTTCAGTAAAGGTAATTATTAGTTACCAAAACCTGTTACTAGTTAACAGGCATTTGTAATAGGATTTAATTGAATTGCTTGTGCCAATGAAGAGTTGCATATGAGAATCAATATACCTGTCAGTCCCAGCAAAAATGACAAATCATCAGGCAAAGTAGGTCATCTTCCTACTCTCATGAAAAAGCCAAATATGGAAATGTATTTTCTTGATGCTGATGCACCACTAAAAATTCCACATCAGTGCAATTTGAAAAAATCTCTGTTGTTCCCTGCTTCCTAGATCTCCAGATTGATGATTTTCAAAATATAAGTGCTAATACTGACTGCCTTCTCCAGCATTTTGATAAGATGTAGGGCTGCAGGACCTTATCTCTTTTATTAGATTTACAAAATCACTAGAGAAAAAAAGTAAGTACAGACCTTGAAGTTCTTTATGAGGTCTAGTAAGAAGCATCACATGAAAAAGAAAGCTAAAAACAAGTTTGATGTATTTGCTCATAGCTTAATCTAATTTTGTTAATTGGTTATATCACTTGAGAGGAAATCACTAACAGTGATGTGATACACATTAGCAGGGTGAGAGTTGACAGATCTTATGGAACAGACACAAAAAAGAAACCATTCATGTCCATTAAAATAGGGTCAAATGGCAAATTGGAATAGCATATAATGTAATATCTTCATTATTCCCCTTTTTAGTACCCAGAGGAGTTACAAATTTTAATTCTAGACTTATTATTTGAAGGGATTTGTAGGTCTCTCTTGAGGTTTGTTATTGAGAAGTCAGAGACTGCTTTGTGAAAAATACTGGAACTGAAAATTCTACCCTTTTTTGAGTATCTGCTAAAGTTCTTGTTTCTGCGCACCAATTACTCAGCTTCAGAATAACAGCACTGGCTGCATGAGATATCACTTTTCAAGAAGAATATGTGTAAAATAAAAATATTTTGATGGGTGTGTTTATAGGGACATTCTAGGTGTACACATTACATCATCCTGGAAGACTTGGGTCCATATTAAGTATTAGTACATGAAAAGTTTTCATAAGCTTGTTGAGGACAGTATTGTTTAAGAAGCAGAAATGAAGATTCTAGAAAGTGGTATTTACATGCATTATTTCTAAAGGTCTTAATTCATAATCTCTTTCAATCCCTTGCCATGGTCTGCTTGGGACTTGTGATGGTTCTTGTTGCGATCTCAAAGTACAAAAATTAAGGCAGCTACACCAAAGGGGATTGGGTTCAATCAAACCTTATTGCTTGCAAAAGATTCACCTTATAACTGCCTACAGACAGGCGCAAGAAAAAGGAAAAAAAAAAAAAAAAGAAGAAAAAGCACGTGAAGATAGAGAAAGAGTGTGTAGCTACCACCATGGATTACGGTTTAACTGGAGGTACAGCATGGGCAGAACATTCTGGATGACAAGACTGGGACAATGCCAGTCATCTATCTTCAAACCAACTCTCACATCCCTGGATATGCAACAGGTACACAGAGACTCTGCAGCCCATTTTGAAGAAACTGATGGAATACTGCTCAGGCTATACTTGCAGACACTCTTCCACCAGTCTTTTAAGGATATTCTTATGTACTTAAGAAGTAAGACCAAGGAACTCAAGGTAGCAACTCAGATATATAGATCAGTTATATCAGTAAGGAATGTTTATAGAAAGGAAAAAGCAGAAAAACACTGTGTTATCTCAGAAGATGAGAAGAACTTCAAAGCCAACCTTGAAGGGTTGGCCCTACAAGAGGGCCTAAGTTTAGGAGAGGTGGAGAGATAGTGAACTGTTCCCCTTATATCTGTCAGAAGAAAACTAGTGTCACTGTTGGTCAGGGAGTATACCCAGGCCTGACCACCATCTGCAGTCCATTCCCTTCTATCCTACTCCTTAGCTTCCACAGTTGTCACATCAGGTGTCAGAGGGTGTGTCCCTGCCTGTTCTCTTAGCATCCGTTTATAGACCTGTGGTCCATGAATCACTCACCCCTTCTGAATCTGTTGAAAATGTCTGCCTCTACAGCCTCTGTAGCAACAAATTCCAGGTCTTTATCACTGTATAAAACGTACTTTTATCTGTCTTAAGCGCATCACCTACTAACATTCCACGAGTGCTCCTTGGTTCAAGTATTGCAGCTTTGGTTAGTAACGATTCTGCAGTCATCTTATCCACAGACTGTGATTTAGTGAACCTTCATTTACCCACTCATTATTTGCCTGTCCCATTTCTGCTGTGTGGTGCAGAATACAGTGAGAGTACCTAACAGTGCTCAGATAGTGTTGTGGCTGGAAGTAAATTTTATTAGCAGATAAAAATGATACATACCTTGCTTTCATACGTCAGTGTACAATTATATTTGAAGACTGGTTCTTCAGTGGGGGCTGGGTACCTATCTGGTGGGGTTTTTTCAAGTTTTTTGAGGGAACAGTTGCTCATTCATTTGTCTATGTATTGCCTATAGTATTTGAAGCACTGAAGCAACACAATTTTAATTCAGAGGTGTGAGTGCAGACCAAAAGGCAGTCTAAAAGTAGGGAACCTGGGGGCAGCGCCTATATGGGGTTCAGAGGAGGGCCATGAAGATGATCAGAAGGCTGGAACACCTCTTCTATGAGTCTGAGAGAGATGAGGTTGTTCAGCCTGAAGAAAAGAAGGCTCCAGGGAGAGTAGTATCTGAAGCCTACAAGAAAGATGGGAGGGACTTTTTACAAGGGCTTATAGTGATAGGATGAGAGGTAATAGCTTGAAACTGAAAGAGGGTAGATTTATATTAAAAATTAGGAAGAAATTCTTCATTATGAGGGTGGTGAGATTGGAACAGGTTGCCTAGGGAAGTTGTGGATGCTTCAGCACTGGATGTGTTCAAGACCAGGTTAGATGAGGCTTTGCACAACCTTGCGCTAGTGGGAGATGTCCCTGCCATGGCAGGGGGTTTGACACTAGATGATTTTTAAAGGTCCCTTCCAACCCAAACCACTCTATGATCACAAAGTTCACAGGATGCTCCTTGAAGGCTGCTTTTACTTGCAAGGAGAAGTAAGAAAAAGCAAAGGTAGATACTATACAGTACAGAAATCCAGGAGCCAAACCCAGTCCCAGAATATTCAACATATTCCCTCAGAGTGAAGTGAGTTGCTTCCTTCAGCAACCCAGCATTTAACACACCTGACACAAGATAGCAAACTAGCCAGCTGCTTCCAGCTGATGTTGTCACTGGTCAGGAGAGAAGAAGAAAGGAGAAGGTGACATATAGGAGCACCTGCTGAGATAAAGACAAAAAAGGCAAGAACACTAAACCTCTGAAATACAATATAACATATTATGGTCATTACCAGTTTAATTGACTGTAGTGGCTGCATCAGGAATATACTCTAACATATGCATTAACCTTGCAAGGTTCATTTGAAAAATGCCACATATTTGCATTATATGAGAGTAATTTGCATTTCTGTTCCCCAATCATTTTCAGACAGGTGAATACTAATGAAGCTCCCCAGGTAACAAAGTGTTAAGAAGATTTACAATGGGAAAAAAACCACTAAAAACCCTTAACCACATTAAAGTGCAGGGCATCTAGTAGCTTAAAGAAGGATGCAATTCTCATCATGTCTCAGGAAAACTTTACTCATGAGACATTCCAGTGACTGGCACAGGTCAGCATGTAGTATGCTACCTTGGAGCCTGGAGACCCAAGTTCTCTTTCTAGATGCATTGCTTCATCTTCTTGGTCAAGCTGTTTTGCTGTTTATCCTGGGGATAGGGAGAATGGCTGTATACAGACTGATTCGGCACCTCAGCACACACAAGCTCTACAAGGTACCTTGCTGATAGATACAGAAGGTACTTCAGCGAACAGGAAAAAAAAAATGGGTGATTTGATGGAAGTACGTAGGAGCTGGCAGAAAATGGGTAATATCTGATTAGGTCTATCTGCAGATTTCTCACCCCTAAGATGGAGCCATTGGCACTTCCCTCAATTGCCATACAGTTTCAGATTATGGAGGTAAAGCACAACAAAATGCTTGGGATCACTTGAATTCTCCATATTAATAGAGTGACCTGCCAACTGCTCCTCTGCCAATGTTATGGGCTGTTGCTCCATACTTAAGCATCCATTCACGAAAGGAATGTTGGTGTGGCAGGCAGCTAGGACTCTTTTGTATAGGTCTTTGCAAATATTGCAGTGTGTTTTCGCAGGCATTTTTAAATCCCTCACCAAACATATCAGTTTGCCTGTGTGGTTTTTGTTTCTTTGGTTGTTGTTGGCTTTGTTTTGTTCTCGTCTCAAAACAAATCTCACATCTTAATGAGTGAGAAACGTTACCTTGCTAGTTTCCAAATGCAGAGATAGATACACACATAGGTGATTTTTAAATATATATTTATATACATATGTATAAAAGTCCAGTGACAGAGAGGTGGGATGAATATCAACTCTGGAATTAAATCCTGCTGTAACTCTGACGCTAGAGAGAAACTTGTGGGGCAACTAAATGTTATTTTTGCTGATAAAACTGCCTTAGGAAGTTTCTCTGCACTGCCCTGACCCGGCTGCTGCCCCTCCGCAGCAGTTTGCTGACTCCTTGATGGAGGCAATGCAATTGTTTGCAGAACACTCTGTGTCTCAGACCTTTGATATAGTCCAGGGCAAAATGAAAACCTCCAGAAAAGAAAGGCTTTTGTCCTTGGGTGGTTTTTTTAGTTTTTTGTTTGTTTGCTTTCTAACACAGATCTCCATAATCTGGTCCATGAAATGATCCCACAAACAGTTGTGCTGGCACATCTAAATGAGCGTGGGAGCAAACATAAAGGGTAATGGAGGAAAGACAGCTCATTTCATCACCAAGGAACACATATCATGTAACTAGTCCTAAACTCTCTACAACAATGAACCAGAACATCAAGTCTTCTAAACCATTTACTGCATTTGATTCATGTATTTCACTCTCTAAATATTCTAGGTGTGGGTGTATTTTTTTAAAAATGCTGCTTTTTTTTTTTTTTTTTTTTACTAAGGTATACTGACAAGAGACTATTCATTTCTTCCAAAATAGAGTGTCAGACAGTGAAATGTAGCTTTAAGCTAAAAGATTTTTTTTTAATGTAACATCCTTCTTGTCAGTGGAATAAACAACCAGCATGTATTTCCAGCTGCCGCTCAATTCTTCCTCATGTCTGAGTCAGCCCTTGTACATTAGTATATGAGTGCTATTGCTACTGTTTAAAGTATGCAAATTGCTGGGTATTTGTTCCTCAATGAAGTTTTTTTTTTCCCCTGGGATAAATACTTGTGGGTATATTATTTATGGAAAGCTCAGTAGGGGATATGCTCATACCAGTCCAGTGAAGAATGTAAATGTGTACATAACTTTAGAGGTACAATTTCTGCGGCACTTATCTACCTGCTAAGAGCAAATCACGTGTCTTGTTGGATTATAGTCATGGCATTCAGAACCTCTCAAAATTGAGCTCATAGCTAAAGTTACTACATGCACTTCAGTAGGAGTTAGCCACCTAAATGCATTGGAGATGTGGTATTAAGTCCTCCCTGGAATCCTAGTAATCCCCTTTTTTCAGTCATGTTTTACAGCAGCTCATACACAGCTGCATGCTATTTATGCTTCCAAAAACATCCTTTTAACAGTTTTAAATTGATTTCCTTTTCACCTTATGGTGTGTCTGTATTTTTCTATTATGGAAGCAAGCAGGTGCCTCTGTCTGACCTTCTCTGTTCTAGTCGGTATTGGATATATTTCTGCTATGTCAAAATTTATCTGTTTCTCTCTAAAGCATACACCTTTATAATCACCATGCACACAGTATACATCTTGGTATTCCTCTGATACTTTTTTGTTGCCCTTCTCTGGACTCATTTGCTTTCTAGTGTTACCTTTTTAGAAGTGTTGTGCCCAGAATTGTGAACAGTATTCAAGGTGATGGTACACTCTCAGTTTACATTACAATAGGTTCCAAGGAGCACAGACGTTAATACAGACTCTTTTTTATTTAACTTGAATCTTGGCTTCCATCAAAAGGTGATTTTAATGAAGAGATTATGATGTAGCCTTTTTTTTTTTTCAGGCACACCGGTTTAGAACTGATCAGTCTATAGGCAGTTCCATATTTTGCTCTCAGTTTGCTTCCCTCCAAATCCTTTGACTACCAGTGTTTTGTCTTGGGTGTAAATGTTTCCTTCTCAGGCCCTTCCCAGTCCAAAGGTTCAAACCTGCAGAAACACTGCTACTTGTCCCCACGTCAAATCATGGCTGAGCTCCCATTTAATTTATCCTTCCTCCTTCTGTTTCCCAGTACAGCTTAGGTCATTCTCCACACACATCCAGCTGAGATGACAGTCCCATTGAAATTGTAGGCAGGTAACTCCCCTTCCATCCCCTACACAATGCTTATGGATAATCACAAAACCAAACTGAAGTCCTGCACATACAGATCTCCACATCCCCAGGATGCAACTTCTTGTGCCAGCAGCAAGTTCCCCTGCCCAGGAGTAAGAGGTTCCATTTGCCAGACACATGGCTTAGACTGTGTTCCTAAAACAGTTCTTTCCTTTTTTGCTGTAACAATGTTATTTTGTATTGTTCACGAGCTTTACTATATCCCCCTTTTCTTCTTTACACAAACAGAGATGAATATGCTGCACCCTTCCAGTCAAAGGGGTTTTAAAATTTATTTTGCAAGTCACTCCCTCCCTGGGCTGAAAACAATCTGTTTACTATAGCCAATGCTGCTGACAACTTAGCAGGTTCTAATTAATTATATGACTCTTCTTTCTCATCCCACAACTGCATAGCTGCCTTTACGGTCTCCCAAGGGACATTGTCAGGAAATCTATGGCAGGTGGGAGAGCTCATGTGTCATCTCCTACAAATGAAGGCTGAGAGACCACTTACCCAAGCTCAAGCACAGATAGCTATCCTAAAATTAGCTGGGCATTTGGTGGCAGCAGGTGTATGTAGCAATGCACTGCAAGATGTGAAACAGATGGCACAGAAGAAAATACAAGTGTTGTGTTTGCTGTCCAACTGGAGAACTCTCTGCTTCCTTCCTCTAAGATCTTTGCAGAATTTATTGCTGTTAAAATGGGTTTCCCTTTCTGCTCCCCTTCCTGCCACTTCTGTAGTCAGCTTTTCTGGAACTTTCCTCCATTCAGAGTTGCTCATTCCTACTGCTTCTTTTCTCATTTTGACTTCTTTCTGCTAGGACCTTCTTCTTTTGTCTGTACTCTTTATATTTTTAGCTCATCTCTGTGACACTCTAAATGGTAACAAATAAACACAAAAATATCATTCCTAGGGAATGTTGACATTCATGAGAGAGGCAAGTGTACATATTGACATTTACCTCAAAGCAGTCAATGGCAAAATTTTAAATGTTTACAACACACAATGTGCATGGATGTATGTTCTACCACAGAAGTGCCAGACTGTGTAGGGAAAAGGTCTTTTATTTTTTTACAGAAGAGAACCAGCAGTCCTATGGGACACCAGTAAACTTTTGGCAAAGTTCTGTCAAAGTTTCCAATTACTTCTTTCAAAATGAAGGAATTTTTTGCAGTGCAGTTCGATTGAATGTTCGGGCAAGTCAGCTCAATGAGATTTCCTCAGCATGAGTCCCTGAGCTCAGGTACAGATAGCTCTAGACCTGGGACATCCACTGACTTTCTGCAGCAGCGTTATTACACAGCATTTCTTGTGGGGGAAGGGGGAGATGAAAACAGAAAACCTGGCTAATTAAAACTACAAATTTAAGAGCAGATTAAGTGGGACTATATAATGTGTCTCAAAGTACAAGGAAGTGTAGTAGACACTGAGGTAAGTTGTCTCCAGAACATGTGGGAATGGATTGCTGTTTCAAATGGCCCAGCTTAGCCTATCCATCCTGATAGGACATGCTGGCATGACATGCAGGGAGACTAGTGCTATGTAGGCATCTCCCAAACACCTATCGCTTCCAAAATCCTGGTAATCTTCCCTCAGCAGGACAAAGACCTGCCTTCTCCTCAGGAAGCATAACAGCAGTCCTGCAGCTAAATCTTCTTTTGGGCCTTCTGCATCTCCAACCCACTACTGTACACCTTCCTCTCTTGGTCTTTGCTGTTGTCCTTTAATACAAATCTTATCCTCATCCTCCCAAAGAGTCCTTCTACAGCATGGATTTGTGAAGTCCATCTGGCATTTTGCTTTGCTTTAACGCTGATACATCTCTCCTGATCTATCAGCCATACTCTCCTTCCACAGGAGCTGCTTCACAGCTCCTTTATCTGCCTTCTTTCCTTTGAAGTCTTCCCTCTGTGAAGGGCAGAAATTACTGGGTCCACACATGGGGGCCCATGCTAGTGCGAAGGCACTCCAAAACAGTCTGGCAGGCAAAACAGTGAGCGGCAAAGGGCAGCAGAGGAGCATTAGTCCATGCTCCCCCACCTCCTGTCCTGCCCATCGCCTCACCAGGAGGAAGGTAAGATGAGACTGAGGATAGATGTTTTACCTATGTGTTTGTAAGTGCTCAATTTCTTTTTTTTTCTCTGTGATTGTCAGTTTTTGTTTATTGGTAACGAATTAAGTAAAATTTCCCCACCTGAGACCATGTTTCCCAGGACACCCTCACAATTAACTCTGCCCATGGGACCTCCAGTTTACAAATGCAAGTGTGCACAGACAAAGACAGGGGATGTTTCTTATCCTTCATGCCCTAGCTTTCCCTAACTACTATCAGAGCTACTGATGCAAGCCCTGTTCACTTGTAAACTAGATGACAAGCCTATGTTCACATACTCCTGAAAATCACTAGCCACAAAAATCCCCAGGCGTTCACCAGCCTGCTGAAAATTGTTATGACCTTCACTCTGACATGGGATAGAGTAACCGGGGGCAGGAAGTAGTTGCTCATCTGTGATTGCTTTTTGAGGCAGTGAATCATAGCCATGTTATCCCAGGACAACAGGGCTGCATATCTTCCAAACCACTGAAAATTTCAATTTCAGTCTGTGAGTGGCATTGTATGACCCAGTTTTATAAGAACGTCTACCTGTCTTCCATCTCTTGGAAATAACTGAATGGCAATCTTTAGACCCTTTGCAGTCTTTCTTTACAGATACTACAATTTTTCCTCATTAACTAAAATCTGGAAATGAGAATTACTTTGCATTCCAGGATCTTCAGCGTACAAACGCCATGTGTGACTCTAATCCAACATGGGCACTAGAAACTGCAGCAGTCAGGCACTGTTTTCATGTGAGAGGCAACTCTGGCAAAGTTTGGGGCACCAGTTTTAAAGTGTTTTCTTTCTTTTTCATTTTGGAGAAAAATCAAGGACTGTCACTTCACAAGAAGTGTTAGAAGTGATGCTGTTTGGTAATGCTTCAGCATGTATAAAGCAAAAATTTACATCTTTCCCAACACAATTAACAGAGAAGAAATATACTCAAATTTATAAGCGTAGGCATACCTTAAGGAACTGGATATCTTTCCTGTTCCTTAGGAAAGAATATTGTTGCAATCACAGGCTGTAGGAACGAGCAGTTCTTCTGAAGCTTAAAAGAAATTCACTCTTTTTGGCTATAAAATATGTATTATTCATTTTGCCCAGGTTAACTTTATTTTTCTTTTAAAGGAGCTTTGACACTTCCAACTGGCATTCATGAATTTAGTGTAAATCTTTGCAATATTAACCAAGTGACAAGCTGGCTGCAGAAAATGAGAAATATGACCTGTGGAATAGCCCATTTAAACAGAAGTATGAGGAATTAGGGTCCAGTCTACTTGCAAGTATGAAACAAGGTGTTCAAACATCTTTGCGCTGCCTATCTGCAGATATTGCTCCATCCCAGTGTCACAGTATTTCTTCAGTAGGTATTAAAATATTTTCAATATAAATTTCTTTATTTCTTTTTTCCATCTCTTTCCTAAGAAATTAGATTCAAAATTAGTAGTACTAACTAAAAATTTCCTGAGAGTAAACATTTAAATACACAACTGAATAAGAGCTGGCCATGTTCTAACCCACTTTGTGTTTGTCTTTCACATGCCTCTAAGCAAGTACATTTTGCTAACATAAGTGCTCAATAAAAGTTTTTAAATTTGTAGAGCTAGTGTATTTTAGGACATTTGATGTTGTTTACACAGAAAGTGTCTGACCTTCCAAAATCCTTCCATACCTCCTTAGCATAGAGACCAGGCAATGATTCAGGAAATGTTTTGGCCACACCTTCTGATAATTAGAAGTGCAGATGCAGTGACATTACCAGAGTAGTAATATCTTCACTGTGAAGTTAATTGGGTGAATTAGCATCAGGAAGGATGAGCAGAAAAAGCAGCCAGGTTGAAAAGCCAGATCACGTCACGGTCTCTACTGGTGAGGCACCTGTATTATTGTTTCTGGATCATATATCATCGTTTCTTAAGGCCACAGAAGGTGGAGCTGCTCCAGCTGATTCCTTCTCTGTGAAATACTGGAGAACCTGTCTGGCTTTTTGGATCAGTTACTGGAAGATAATCAGCAATTTAGTGGGTTGGAGTTGGCACTGTAGGTGCTTCCCAATAAGAGTACTCTAGAGGAACCGACAGTGTAGTCACAGGGTAAGAAAATATCATGGACACTGATAAATTCAGTTGCTGCTCTTTATTTGTGGTAATGAAATCGTCTATGTCTCAGATAAAACACATCTTGTTTTCCAACCATAACATAGACCTCGCTGTCTCCCCACAGAAACTGGAAGATGGAGCCACTCAGATATTTTACATGGGTGAGAGTGGCTGCTTTTGAGGGAAACAACACAAGGAGAAACACACATCACTTCTTTTTTCAACAGAAACACTGCCCTGAGAAATATAATGAGCTTGAAGCTGAATGTTGACTGAAGCCCACTTTGAGCTGTGAGCAAATACATTGCCTCCCAGTGTTTAATTCTTTCCACATTAAGGGCTACATGAGTAGAAGGGGATTACCTCAAAGACACCCAGTTTTACTCCACAGAGCTCTGAGGCCCCCAAACTTTAGCAAACAGCAGAGGTCAAAAGAGTGTCTTTACATACCAGTTGCAAAGAGAATGTAAATGAGAATAGGAAAAGGCTGTCAGATTTCAGTTGATGACAGTAATGACAGTGAACGGGCAGAATTATCCACCCAAGCAGCTAAGACTAGAAGGACATCTAGGGAAATACTGAACAAGCCAGACAGAATATTTCAGTGCACGCCAGTGTAAGAGGAAAAAAGACTCCAGTGGAGAAAAGCTGAAAAGCTGAAGCCACACTGTGCAGGAGAATGGGATTAACATAATTCATTCACCTTTGAACTTGCAAAGAGTGAACAAAATTAAAGTTCCAATCAAAATATTGCACCCATGTTGCACCCATATGAACTCTGCATTTGGTCACCATGTGTTCCCAACAGCTGGCAAAAGAGGCAAGGCATCTGATTGCTTTGCAACAGCTTTTCAAATATTTCTCATATCAATGTTTGAACATCCAGTGGAAGGAAAACTTTCTAGTGGAATTACCGATGGTTTTAAAAATGAGGTGGGTAAGGCAGTGATAACACAAACTAGAGTGGCTGTAAGCTCCACAAAGCGTGTGGAGGCACACCAGGCAAAGAAAAATCTGTGCACGACACAAGAATAAATGCAAAGCCTGACATAAAACTGCACAGTAAGCACTGTTTAAAAAGAAATTCTGTGATAGCAGATCAGGGAAACAAATGCACTCTTGTATTCAAGAAAGAATGAGCTTAGGCAAAATTCCCCAACAAATCTCAGAGCTGTGAGCACCTAACAAAATCCTCATAGATGACAGCTTTGAAGAAACGTAGTTTTACAGGAAAGGCACTGGGCTGAGCCTCAGGAGGTTGGTGTCCCCATTGCTATGCTGCTGCACATGATCTCTGGGACTCTGGAGGGAGGAAAAGATCCAGCAATGCTTTCCTTTCTTAAATGGAAATACTATTTCCCTTCCCTGACATCCTTTGCCTTACCTATCTATGAGGCAAGAACACCTTTGCATTTACTCTCAGCTGAACCTGCCAGGAGTTACTGTGGAAAACAGCATTCCAGGGACACCTTACAGAAAAAAATCATGTACCAAAAGAGCCACTCTGAAAACCTGCAGATTCAGAAGGAGAACACAAGGCCACAAATGCCACTTACACAGAGGACATCTCTTATGGTATGGTAGGGAAGCTGAATCCCCCTTGCTTCCTTTCATGTTAGTCTAGGTACTTTTATGCTCTATAGATTGTCAGCAGGTAAATCTTACAACCAAAATGGGGTGTCTTGAAGTCCATTGGCGCACATTCAACCAAAGGGACCTTTAATGGTCCCTTTGACCCTGCTCTGAGCAGACTGAAAGGCATCCTGAGGTCTATTCCAGCCCAACTCATTCAGTGACTCTATTGTTCTATGAAATGTTCAGACTAAACAAAATTAATGACACGATTTCTGTACAGGGCATGGGCACATTCAGGATCTGACCCTAACATGGCTTGAGATATGCTGAAGGAGCAGGTCCAGCTCCACTCCCAAATATCTCCATCACTCCTGCTCCTAGTCATGCAGTCCCTCTGCTTACTTTGAGGTGACGCTCATACTTGTGCAAGTCGCACAGCTAGCCACACCAGCCCAAGCAGAGAGCAGAGAGGGACAAGATGATGCAGTTTCATTTGAGATCCGATGAGCCATTGTAAAGAAATCAGAAGGGAAAGCTGGTGGCTAGGGGCAGAGATGGGTAATGGAAAAGGGACAAAGGATGGAGAAAGGAGGAGTCAGAAGAAAGGTTACTACAGCTTCCCCCTTTTTCCCGTGGTGAACTTGTACATCGGCTTGGCCACATTGTGAAAACAGATCCTAAAAACAGGGTTAATGTAGCTCTGCAATTGATCTCAAAATGATCACCGTATCCATACCCTATCAAGCCATTGTGTGATGTACGAGCACAGCAAGCAGGGGCTTTTGGACCACAGCAGAACCCTGAACACATGAATTAAGTAGTAGTGACAAAGCCTTACACAGCAGAGAAAAAGCTGATGCTCTTGTGCACTGTATGCTGTCATGATGGCACTGTAACACGGTGAATGAGAGGTTGGGAAATGAGAATGGTAGAGAAAACATGGTCTGAGGGGGCTTGATCCTTTACAACACAGATGTACAGTTACAAGCGAGGATGGAGGAGAACCAGAACTTTACATTCAAGGAAAGGACAGCTCTGTGCCTGCGGGACGGAGCCCGCTCACAGCTTGTCAGCAGCAGAGGCAAACTTCAATGGCAAGGCAGCACAGGACAGACGGGTGAGGCCGTGCGGAACAGGCAGGTGTTGGCACAGGGGTAGCAAATGCAGTTGCCACCCTTACCTCTTCTCTGCTGCCTTCTTTCTTGCCAGGCCCAGGTAGCAAATCCAGCCTGCCTGTCACTGTCTATTACTTCTCACCAGGGGCACAGTTACCTTCACACCCCCTGGTCCAGCCAGTGATGCTGCTTTCACCCAAGCAGGGCACTGCTCAGCCCCTTCTGAGGCTTCCTTTACTGCCTCATACAGACAGTTGCCTGCTTTATTTTTGCCCAAAGCCAGCCCTGCTATCAAATCAATTCCTACCAAGTAAGAAGTGTAAATCTGAAGAGGAGAGTGCACTTCTACTCACACCACACATTCTATAAGGGTTTCCAGCATCAATATATACAGTTATCTGACTACACACAGGGCTTCTAATTATACACTTTCCTCTCTGATTTATTCTGAATGGGGCAACATGATGACCACAGTGCAATGCTCTATAAACTCATAACAGGATATGTCTCTCTTCAATGACCTGCCTGGTGCAGGAAAACAACTTAGTATATGTATGTTTCTTTGTTCCCAAGGCTGTGCAGCACAATACCCCAATCCCAAAATACACCATAATGGTCATAAATGCAAAACAAGCCTTTGACACATGAATATTATACACTCAGGCAAAAGCTCAGGACAATCTAGAGCTGCTGAAATCATGAAATAGGTGATATGTATGTACAAAAATATCCATGATAATGGACACAGAGCTTGCTAGGCAGAAGAGCACATGTTACGTAGCAATGGCCTTATGAGTCAGTGGCATTTAGGGACAGTCAAACTAGAGATACAAAGATTGTCAGCCATAAGAAGTGATTGTATTGCAAGAATACATCATCCCAGACAGAATAATCCCAGAGCTGTAAGTATACACTTTATATTATTAAGGAAAAATTAATCCCAAAGAACTGAAAACGATTCATTCCAAAATAAAAGGCATGGCTTTAGATGACAGTGCTAGCTTTTAGAATTGAGATTCCTTGCGGTTTACAAGCCTTCAGGACCATGTTTTTAAACTGGATCTCCTCTACAATAAAGCAGTTACAGTTAACACTGTGCTAGATTGGGAGCGGTGGTTGGCTTATCCCAGCTCTTGAATGGAGAAACACATGCAGCTTCTAGGGCTACCTGGAAATGGAGGAGACCTGCTGTTCACATGGTCTGACCAAATGAAGTGTAGTCTGAAGGAGACTGCATGATTTAGGAACGTTAAGGAGAAAGAAGAGGAACTTTCTGAATACCTCTTGCTTGTATCTGGCAGCCGTGGGGCTCATATATCTTGGCACTGGGAAAGGACCATGTTTTGGGGCAGTGAAAAGTGGTCTGGCTAGGGCAAAGCAAATTCAAAACAGGGCTGTGCACGGGTTGGATGCACAGATGACTGCAACCATCTGAGAACTGTCTGAAAATAAAATTGTTGCTTTAGCGTTTTGTCTATTTCCGTTACCAATTGCCTTCAGTTTCTTCTTCTCCCTAGCTTAATAGGTGAGATAATGCTTGGTAAGGATCCAAACCTTTCTTTGGTTCAGCAAACCCTGTTGGCTCCTCAATTACCACTATCTATTTGCTTTATTTTCTTCACCGTTTCTGAAAGACACCAGTTGGTGCTAACATAAAAGAACAACCCCATGGGCAGCACCATCATATCCTTGCAAAGCTCCAAGAGATGAGCTGGAACCAGTTTTGCCACAGGCATGCAACTGGTGCATCCAGTTGCCCACTCTGCCCTCCAGCTGTCCACTCCCAAGGCCTCAGAGAACATTCCTGTGCCTCAGTGGCACCCACTTTACAGTCCTACATGTTCATCTGATCCACCAGAGAGGAAGGGTTGAACTGCTAGAGATGTGAATTGGCAACATATGGCCCTTTCTGTTTTGAGGTGAAAGCCTCCACTGGATGGGGGATAAACAGCTGGGGCAGTAACAACTTCAGTGGCCACAAATGTTTTCTCACGGAATGAGTGAGCTAGATCTATATGGGGTACAAGGACATGGTTGCTGCTTGAGCAAATGATATCTGCAGCTCATTGTTGTGAAGAAAAAGCACTAATGTGACTTTGCAAAGTTTTTCCCTCCTAAGGTCAACTCAGAGAAGAGTTCAGCAAGCCCAGAGCTGTATTTCTTCTCTCTGGATGAACGACTACCCCAAATTGTTAGTGAGGTGCAATTTAAAAGAGCGAGTAATAGATTTGCCAAAGTCTTCTCTGTAGAATCGATATTAGCTTGTACTCATAATAGCATTTCAAACCATCATGTACTGAAGTTGTGACCATCTGGGCCATGAAATGGCAATGGGAATTAGCATTCCTCCTCTGCTAGCCCCCAGTATGCTACCCTGTGGCTATTACAGCCATCTATTTTGCATTCTGGTTCCCCTGTGATATCGACAATAAACAGTAAACAGTGCACTTGAAATAACTTCTCCAAAAGAAGAAAAAAATACTCTGCAAAAAAGCATAATGTAGACATACTCTGTAGGAGTTTCCAAGACGGTTTGCAGCAGCTACTCAGGCATCAATGCCAAACAAAATTATCTGAGTGGTAGATAAAAGTCCCCTAACAGCTGCCACCAGCTGTAGCAGGCCAAGTTAGAAATAATGAAGATTTTTTTTTCCTGAGCATTACAAGAAATGAGAGTGGAACTATGTAGAGTGTCTGCACCTTCTAAAGACTCTTTGGTTGCATACAATCCTTATAGTAATTTACATGTCACCATCTACTGATACCCTCTGTTACTGCATTGTAATATTACATTACTCTACAACTTCAACAAGATGATTCATAAAATTCCCATGACTGTGCTTAGAAAGGAGTGGATTGAAGATGTCAGTGTAATGCAAACGGCCAAACTGCTGTGAAACTGCTAGAACTGGAGATAAGTTTGCAAAGTTTGCCCATATGTTCACCTGGAGAACCACACAAGAGGTTTCAGAAAGCCATGCCTGCAAATGTGGAAAGGACTGCCACCCAGAATAACTTTCTCCAGAATGAGAGGGGGAATTGTTTGATTGCTTGTTGTGGATCAGAGAAAGGAAAAGGTCTATAGGCAGAGACAAAGTACCACTTTAATTAGTTTGCTGTCCAGTCCTTAGGAGCCTTGCTTGTGCCTTCCCACCCTTTTTGTTTTACATCTGCCTGAGTTCTTCTCCAAAATCCAGTTCTTCAGTCAGTAATAACTATTTCAATATATATTACTTTTTTTTTTTTTTTTTTTACCACGATCTTCTTTGGCTTTTCTTGGGTGATCTTGAAGAGCAGCTGACAGCTCCACCTCCTAACTCTTTTGGACAGTAAATCTGCCTAGCAGTTCTTTCTTTGTCCAGAGATGAGAACAGCCCTTTATCCAATTCTTCACCGTGGATCAGTGCAGTGCTCACACATAACATTGTATAACGTTGAATCCAGAGAGCTTTGCAGATTTTATATAAAATAATCTACCATAAATTAGACTCTGTATGAAAATATAATGTAAAAATATATATGCAAAAATGCTTCATGGCAGTTTTGTTCCCCTGCATACGTAAGTTCGGTATGTTCATCTACTTCAGGGCTTCTCCTCACAGCCAAAAAATGTTGCATTTCTGATTGTGGGGAAATGGATATAAATGGGCCACTCTGAGGTAAAAATTACAGTGAGGACAAGTTGTGTTTTATTTCCTCCCAGGTAAATTTACTCCAAGCTTAGCTTCAAGTGGGGTATGGGGTTGGTCTAGGGGAATTCACCTTGACGTGAAACTTTCCTATGTTGTTTTCATTATGCTTTTTCTTTGCAATAGCCAATACTTCTTAGATCAAGGCAGAAAACACTGCTTGTTTAACAATGAAGACCAGACCTCAGAGAAGCACTGAAAAAAATAACTGAATAGCAGAACAGAAATTTCAGGAGACAAAATGTCAAAAATCCACCACAGTTGCTTGGTTTTCACATCTTCCTCATCTTCTGTAATCACCACCTCTTTTTTGTTCACAAAGCTAAGTAATTGCTTAGGTTCCTGGCAATACTTATCCAGGTTACAGTCTCTGAAGTATAACTGAATTAGAGAGCCACAGCTTCCATGTTTCTAACAAGAGCATGAATAAGAACACTTTTTCATAGCAGTGCCTTGAATGTCAATCTTTGCCCAGAAAAAACAGACTTATTCTTTGGGGCAATCCTTGACTATTGGCCGCAGGTGCCATGGTGCCTGGCATAGCTGTAGGTGCTTTCAGCGCTGCTGGGGGCTTACCACCGCCTCCAAAATGCACAACAAGGAACCTCGCAGTAATAAAAAAGGAATTTGGGGATTATTCTTCAGTGACAGGGCCTTTATCTGTCGATTTGGATGGAATATCCAGCCTCATATTCCAGACGAGCTCAGCAGTTAAAAATTGCAACTTTGAGTCATCTGTTTACTTGTATCATCAGGTTATAGACACTAGATTGTCTTTGTCCAGGTCTCATTATACATATATTTTACATGAGTAGTGTTACTTCATCTCTTTGTAGTTCTTTACATTCATGGAATGCACTCTAAGCTTCGGGTAAGATTAATAAGATAAGCGTTAAATGCTGTACTTTATTTTAAGGAACGTTTGAGAAACAGCTTTACCTAGAAAGGAATTTGATTTTTTTTTCCATAGCTTATCATATTTCTGTTGTATTCAAGCGAAATGTCACACAATGGCATCTGTAAGGGAGCTATTGTCGGTGACCTTTACACTACCTTGAAAAAGCAATAGAAACTCCATTTTATTTTTTTTCCCATTTGCTCAAAGAAAGAAAAGGGGAAACGACTCTGAACTCTTTCATTAGCAGCTAAATCTTCACTTCTTAACAACAGCCCTTGTCCTGAGCAGGTAACAAGGATCCCAGTCAATAGAAATAAAAGAATCCGATGCATTCTGAGAAAACTTTAGAGTAAAACAACATTGTTTGCGGCAGTAGAAGACCCTTGTTATTTGCAAGCTCAAATTTTTTTTTCTTCATGAGACTAGGGCTCTCCACATAGGGACACATAAACTTGAGTGCTCCACTGTTCAAAACAAAACAAAAATTAAGACCAGTTTGCACAGCGTTGTAGATTAAACAAGAGAAAATGTTAGGTAATTAAATGCTAATGACTCAAGCTGGGTGCTTATGTTTTGGATTACTTGCCTAATAATGTTAGCATTTAAATGGTCAGCTTTGAAGTTAACAAACAGCCCATTAAGATGCAGCCGGGGAGTTGTGGGCTCTTTGGGTGCCATTGTTTCAGTCTGGCTGGCTGCAGACTCAACAAAACAGCACTGATGGGATTTACATAGCGAAGACTATTTTTGCAATTGGAAGGGCTAGAAGTTTTTTTTCTTTTAGTGAAAGCTCGTATTATTGAGAGCGCAGCATGTGGGAAAAGCCTAAGTCTACTCATTTCTTCTGAGTTCTGGGATTTCTGTTGTCCCTGCTGACTGCTTAAATACAAGTCACTTGGTTCCCAAGCAGTGGCTCTGTGCAGCGAGCATCCTATTGCAGCCCTCGAAACTCCACCAGTTGACTCCTAGGTGGTATTGCTTGGTACTTGCAGGGGTTAATGTAAAAATGCACTCCTGTCAGTGAAACTTAGAGGAGCTTCAGTGATGAAAACTGCATCACAGGATGAAAAATTCTCAAAGTAGTGGCTACTTAAAGGACAGAAATAATTAAGGGATAGTTGTTAATGGAACAGAATATTCTCCAGGGTAATAGGCTCCTGCAGATGCAAGAATAGCACAGCAAAGCCAGAACATTTACGGAAAATAAATGGCACAGTGCAGCTCAGGTTCTTTCTTCTTCAAAGTACACAGCGCTGATCCTGTGACAATGGTCTGTTATTCCAAATCATTGATGTAGACTTAATTATTTTATCTAATAGAGGCTGATGTGGGAGTTACTTACTGTGTCACTGCAGACCTACTGCATTTTGAGTGCCTCTGAAGAGAAAGGCACTGTGGATTTCAGTGCCTGGATTTCATCAAACGTTTCGTTACCCCTACTGTGACTGCTATTCCTTCTACTTACCATGTGGTGTAACCAAGGAGAGCTAGTTTTGCGTTATCAGAAGGGGAATGCTGTGACAGCTAGATGTTTCTTGGTGGCGACCGTAAATATTGACATTTTAGTGACTTCCACAGTGGGAACTTGATGTAACTCATTAAAGGCAATGGAGCTTTCTAGCTGAATTTAAAGGGAATAATTTCAGGCCCTGTTTGGTGCATTAAGAGAAGGAAAACTGTTATTAAATAGGCTTTTCTTTCTGATCTCTTCCACATGATATATAAATGCCAGAACAGCCTCCTTATAAAGCTGTCTTGCTTGCTGGTTTTCATCTTTTGTGGTCTGCTAAAGGACTTATTAAAAATGCCACAAAACATATACTGCTAGATGTGAGATCTTAATTGAAGAAATAGGTGATCTGGGTGTTTAACAAAGACTTTCTTCTGCCAACAACGTGAAATAATGAAACAACAGTTCTTAGTTAGAAGCGTGAATCGCTTGCTCTAAAATTTATTTCAGTTATTCACTTGCTATCTTCGTTCTTGTGACTTATTTCTGTAATTTATTATAGGCTTTTTTTTTTCTCAGAATTGTTAACTAGAACTTCTCTATTTATTTTGGTCTCCTGTTCCATCCTTGTTGACTTAGGGAGAGTACCCTTTAAGGGATATTTCTACATTTTACCTCCCACACATTGCATGACCAGCAAAATGATGGCTGTTTTAATGCTGCGTGGGCTGCCTATAGCTGTGCAAAAGGGCATAGACTTGGCCCGCTGTATTTCATGCAAACGCTGAATGTAAGAACTTAGCAGGTTGTGCAAAAAAAACCCCAAAACCACAGAAAAAAATGAATCCAAGATACAATACTGACAGAGATAAAGGGAGATCAATAATATGATTAAAGTACTAGGATCGCACTGATTTTTTTTTCTAAGTGTCTACAGCTGTTAAGAGTGAATGTCTGATGATTTTTTTAACTAGCCTAGTTTTAATTGGGTAGGTGGCTGAGAAAGCCATGTGAAGCCTGCCTTTCCTTCTGACTCCATCTTCGTTACAATGACGTTTAGAGCATATAATCAGCTCTATGACCTGCTGCAAGGACACTCAGCAAAGTACACCCCTTCTGGCAAACCTTTCCAGCTATCTCCTTCAAACAATGTTCACAGATAGCCCCATCCTGACCAGGTAGTTAACCAGGAGAATCATAGGTGACTTTTAAGCTAAAACATATATCTTTGTTATTCCTGAATAGCTTGATCCTTCTCATACTGTAATGGCAATGCCTATAAACATTAGTTAGATGTTCACAGAAAAGTTTGCTAGACCACCTAGCCTAAGTCCTATGTGTGAATTTGGCTATTCACCCTAGTGAAGATTATGCCATCGGCATCTTGGATTTAACCTAGCTTGCTCCTACAGAGGTTAATAACCAATTTTTAGTGCAATGTATGTGTTTACTTTTTGCCATATATGAAGTTTCATGTCTATGTCTGAGAGTTAAGAATGTGTGGACATTAGTTTTGAACAACTTGGCAAACTTGTTACGTTTGCTACAATTTCTGTGGCCTTGTAAGTGGCCACTGTACGACACAAGTAATATAGATTATCGCAGTTCTTCTGTACTGAAGATTTATTTATACTTAAGATGTGACTGCCTGCTAAAACCATGTAATGTATTTCAAGGTGAGGCTGGAAACAAGTGCACTGCCTTCTGTAACCTTTTCCCCTGAGCATGCTTCATTCCCAAGTCCCTATTCCAAAGACGCAACTTATTTGTTTTGTAGCACCTGGCGGGGAGGGGGGGAAGGAACGACAGGACTGAAAAGCTTTGTGAGGAGCTGCAGACCACTTCTATTTTTCTTAGGACTCTTCACAGACACATAATTTTCAATGCACTCCACCGCTGACTCATTTATCCACTGAATGACGAGTGCGCTCCACACCACCTCTTCTTCGAGTTCCTTTATCCTGTGGTAGAACACCAGACTCTAGGATTTACACAACTGCTGGGAGGATGTGATAAAACTCCAAAAAGCAGCTTTCAGGTGGGAAGGTATGAAGCAGTCTGTGAGAATGTGGCTGCAGAAGCTCCTCTTGCTAAATGTGGTGTTGAACACACCCTTAGATGCAGCTAGTTGATGATGCTGCCATATTATATCTAGAGAATTTACTTCAGAAAAGAGACCTTATTGTCTTTTCAGTGCTTCAAAGACCTGCTTTGAGTATGTCCCAGGCTTTCTTCATGGTTAGTACTTGCAGCCTATGATCTCCAAGCCAATAAAAAGTCGATCTAAGTATGACTCTGCACCTGTCCCACTATTAAGCTGTTAAATATTCAGACCTTGGAGAAGGATCAGCACTGCTTATGGTGGATACAGGGAAATTACCTCCAGAAGAACAATTAACATTTGTCACATAAATACAATCAAACTGTTTTATATGGAAACTATTGACTGTCCACCATCACCAGCTACAGGTAAAAGCTATGTGTAGCCATCTCTTCTTTTGCCTTATATTACACAGGAGGTGCAAAACTATTCATATACAGTCAGAACTTGAAAAAATTTTGCCCTCAACTGTGCAAAAAGCATAATTTTTAAACAAAAAAGGCAGCTTTAAAAATATTCATTTACATGTTTTCTGGTTTACTCGAGGCAGAGAAATTATATCAAAATTCCCCTGATGTTATACTGTAACCTAAAAAGAAGGGAGTAGTAAATAAATATCTTATCAGAAAACCAGCAATGCTTCAGTTTTAGACAGTTACAACCCAAAAAGATGCAGATAAAGACTGCTCATCCACAAAACACTCTTCTAAAAATCAAAATAGAGTGTTGCAAAATGTTCCTTTCAGGAGGAGGATTTTCAAACGTGTCAGGTATCAGCCCAGCTGCACTCTCACCGGGCGCTATGCAATGGTTGGCATTGGTGTCAGCGGAAATGATGTAATAAGTCTAACACTGGGTGTAACAAGTTAAGATTAGCTCAGAAAGCAGATTGGAATTTCCCATGTCTCCCCCCCAAGTCTGCCTCTGCAGGTGACTAAATGCAGCACTTTCAACCTGGATATCACTCAACGCCTTTGCCTTTGGCTTGGTTTCAGCTGGGATAAAGTTAATTTTCTTCCTAGTAGCTGGTGCAGTGCTGTGTTTTGGATTCAGTGTGAGAATAATGTTGATAGCACGCTGATGTTTTAGCTGTTGCTGAGTAATGTTTATCCTAAGTCAAGGAGTTTGGAGTTTCTCTTGCTCTGCCAGCAAGCAGGTGCACAAGAAGCTGGGAGGGAGCATGGCCGGGACTGCTGGTCTGAGCTAGCCACAGGGATACTCCTTGCCTTAAGATATCATGCTCCGTATATAAATTGGGGCGAGATGGCCAGGAGGGGACAATCACTGCTCAGGGATTGTCTGTGCTTCAGTTAGCAGGTGGTGAGCAATTGCATTATGCATCATTTGTCTTTTCCTGGGTTTTATTTCTGTCTCTCTTTTTGCTATATTCTTTATTACTATGATATTTTGTTTTAGTTATTAAACTGTTCCTATCCCAACCCATAAGTTTTGCTCTTTTTTTCTGATTCTTAGCCTCATCCCACCAGAAGAGAGGAGTGAGCAAGAAGCTATGTGACGCTTAGTTGCTGGCTGGGGTTAAAGCACAACAGCCTCTTTTGACAGATCCCTCCTGGCTCCACCACTGCTCCTTACTTAGCCCTAGCATTAGTAGATTTGCACATCTTCCTTCAGAAGGGCCAGTTCCCAAGGTGTTATTTGTTTGGAATCATCAGGTACTGGAAGTGAGTAACTAGGTTTAAAAAAAAACAAACCTTAAGAAGGGTTTATTTACTCTTTAGAGGATAGAGGTGAAATGGAGAGGCCATAGACCCACAGGAGAGCTGTGGTCTTTGGAAGACCTGTCTTACTGGTGCTAGAGGTACCTGCAGAACCCCCCACTGCTGCCTGTGGTGGCTGAGTGGGAAGCCAGCTGTGCCTGTGACATTAGGGCCTGTCTACAATTGAACAAACAGGCCAAAGGGCTGCAACAAATTCTGCAAAGCAGAACTACTCGCACCAAATTCACTCTGCTGCTTCCACTCTGTTTTGTTTGATATGAACAAGTCTTATCTTCAAAAATACATATAGCTAACATGAGGATTTCTGTAATCACTTCAGATTGCATCTTAGAAGGCAAGAAAATTCTGCCTCCTTCCTGCCTCTCCTCCTCCTCTCTTGTTCCCTCTGCTGTGGAAATGTCTTATGTATGGTTAAAGCATGTGCTAAATGTGGGAGGAAAAAAGAATACATTCCAAATCTTTGTGTCTTTGACAGCAAAACAGCTGTATATATCCCTCTTCTTTCAAGGTACGAATTAGAACTGAAGAGCTACTACTCCAAAATCTCTTACCTTTTGACAGATCTTTTTTGTGTGCAGTGGTTATGGCTGTCAGCAGTGGTTTGTTAAGTTTGTAAGAATATTTGGGGAGGGAAGGCTCATCTTTTTTTTCTTTTAAAGAGGGGAAAATCCAGGAAGAGAATTACTGTGCTGGTCATGCAGAGCTATGTCTATGTTTTCAGTTTGACTCAACTGATCTTGCAGTCCTTGTTCAACAGCACACAACTAGCAAGCTTTATAAGTCAGGGCTGCACATTCAAGGACGAAATCCCTTATCTCTATTGATCTCGGCACAGATACTCAACTCCTGGCCCAGATATGGTGGCAATGTTAGGGGAGGACACAGTGTTTAAAAAGAATTCCTCCTCCAAGGTAAGTTGAATGTGACTGCAGTTATAAAGGGAGTGAATCCAGTCTTGTGTTTTCTTAATAGGTATTAGACTGATATTTAGGAGAGCTAGCAAAGGTTTTGGTTTTTTAAAGCTAATTCACAGAAACAAAAAAACCCCTCTCAATATCAGGAGCTGGCTACAAAAGAGACTGATAGCCACAGAGGGGTAGAAAAATGCAGCGAATTATGATGAAGAGAAAAATTTGCTAAAACGATAACTGTATTTAACATCAAGGAAGAAAGTAGGCAAAGAAATAAAGAGAATTGAGCCTAGGTTAGAGCCAATTCATGTAGGTTGACCAGCTATAATCAATTGCCCTGTTGGTGGTCTTTAAATAAAGGTCAGACAAAATTGTACTGAAATCCACATGGGGATTATTTAAGTGCCTATTTAAGACAGTGGGTTGCCTGTGGGAGGCAGTGCTCAGTGCTAGTTTCACTGTATTTCTAATAGTGCTTAATTAGTTTATTATTATTTCATTTGGAATTACTCCACTCTTAGAGACTTTAAAGTCCTCTTGTTCTGTTCAAGTCTTTTCCATCCACATATCTCCCCAGAGCTGCAACACAAACATAAATTTTTGAGTTCAAATTCTGTACTTTCATCTTTGTACCTTACCAATGATCTCAGGCCTCACTAATAAGCATCTATGCGAATGATCAATCAAAATATCACCCTCTTCTCCGTTTATCAATGCTCATCTTCTGTGCCTATCATTGAATCAGCATGCCATGTGCTCCATGCACTTGAGAACCTTGTCATTCCAAGATTGATGATGAAATCATGGCTGTTTACCCTTTGGAAAGCTTAGATATCAAGCACAGGGTGACAAAAATATTTATCTAGAATGATCTACTGACCTTCTGTTCCCACAGAAGTTGGGTAATCGGAAAACATATGCAGTAACACAGTTTATGGAGTCGCACAGGCAGCAGAAGTCTGTACAGCTTCTGAATGTAACCTACACGGACTGAAAAAAGCTTTTGGAGCAGAGACACAATTGCTGTATATTTTCCTTGTTTCTGTAACATACTACAATGCTTTAAATCAGGTATACAAGCTTGTGGATAGTTTCCCAGTGGTCAGCAATGCACAGGATCTCTCTGCTATAATACCTCATCTCCTTACTCATTCAAGGGAGAAGCCGACATCTTCCGAAAGACACTTCTGTATGTGACTTCAGTGCATCCAAAATACTTTTTTTCCCCAGTCTTGCAACTCAAGCCTGTCCAAGGCTTTGCAGCTTGACCACTTAAACGCCTCTAGATACAGTATGTGAGCGTAATGGCCCCGTGAAAGGCTTGGGTTGAAAATGCTGTACTCCTTGGAGCAAGCAGCTTAAGACAAGTTGCTCTTGAGACTCAAAAGGGGTCTGTGACTAGCCAACACAGTTAGAAACTTGTTCTCACGTTTATTAGGTAGCGTTCAGCTCAGTGCTCTTACCACCTAGGAGCACCTCATCTCCAGCACCTGGCACAACCAGCCCACTCTGTGCTGCAGGCACCGAGGGCCTGGAAGGCAATATTGATCAGCTGTTGTCACTGCCCATCTAACATGATAAAAAATGGAGGGAAGGAGCACAAGATGGGAAACATGGAGCTTGGCTGATTGCCATCCTGCTTTGCCATTGTGGTGTCCAGCATCAGGTTGTGTACAGGATTTCAGCTCCCTGACTGAAGTGCGTTGTTTCAGACAGCTCATCTTTTTCTCTTGGCAATAAAGCTGTCACTCCCTGCGAGGCTTCGCAAGTAGCAGGCTGAGCTCTTCCTAAAGGTACAAAGGTAAGCTTGCCTTCAGGAAAATCTGTGGTACTAAAGAGGAGAAGCTATTTTGTAGGAACGTTGTTGTGGAAAGTGAGCCTTTATCTGTGGAACAGAAAAGCAAGATTAATTGGCACTCTATAATGGAGATGCAAAGAGCATACCTTGACCTGCTGGAAGAGCTAATATGCTTGGCTTAAGCTAGTATATGTACTACAGGATCTAACTGGAACTTTCAAGACAAAAATTCTCCAGATCTGAACAATTCACTGCCTATGATTATTACTGTGAGTTGAAGCCTAATTTTACACAGGGCCTGAAAGGGGAGCACTGTTGAGTCCTTGTACTGCTCACCACGATATAAATATATAAGAAGCACAGGCAACACACAGACCTACTTTAGGACTGAAACTCCTCTTAAAAGTGTCTTTTAAGGAAAAATCGATTTTGTAATATGTGAGTACTTTAGGAAGCATTTTCCACTCTTTTTTGCAGAGAGTGTGCAAGTTGGTCTCTATCTTCCACAGAATGGTATTTGATATGAACTATTATTAGCTGAAAAAGATAATCTGTTCAGTGAAACGTGTTCATTTTCTGGTCCTAAATTGTTCCTGTTCCCTAAAAGCACCAATCCTACAGTAATTCAGAACACAGGCTCTGCTAATGTTATGCTTGATGCACATATTTATCAATCTGATAATTTTGCTTAAAATAAGGGTGGGAAACAAAACCAGGCTGACTGAGAATGAATTCTGATCAAATGCTAGAGGCAGACACTGTTCATGTCTGCTAGCACAGAGGTTTACAAGAAAACAGAAAGATAAAACGTAATTTTACATTTTATTCAGTGCTGTTTATTCAGCTCTTTTTCCCTAAGAATCATTATCAATATTCTGCAGTTATTTATGCTTCTATTTCTGATGGAGCTTTGGCTTGGTCAGCAAATCTTTTATAGAATAAAGCGGTCTTTCTGTTTTATATCTGCTCACAGATGTTTTAGGATGAGATATTGATTAGCCTGTAAATGGACAAGAAAGCAGTTGTTTTTGAACCAGAGGCTTGTTTTCCTCACTACAGCTCTAAAACACTTGCTGTTTTTTTAAACCTATTCAATCCCCTGGTTCTGTTTCATCAGCTTCCCCCTCAGGGCTGGGGTTTTTTTTGGCCCTTCCTCTATCAAATCCTTGAGGTTGCAAAATTCCTTGGGTATTTCTGTATTCATGCTGCATAGAGCTGAGAAAACTAAGGGGTGAGAGAGTGTGTGTGTGTTTGTGTATCTGCTTTGAAGACTTGGTGATGCAGCGATACAGCCACTCAGATATTATTGGCTATATGCTTTTGCGACTGAGTTGACCTGGACTGGCCACCAGCTGCCCACCCAGCTGCTCTCTCACTCTCCCCCCTCAACAGATGGGGGAGAAAATAAGAATGTTGAGATACAGACGGGAACATCACTCACTACTGTCACAAGCAAAGTAGATTCAACCTGGGGAAAATGAATTTAGTTTATTGCCAACTAAAAAAAGAGTAGGAGAGTTAGAAATAAAAACAAAACAGCATCCCTCACTCCCCCTTCTTACTAGTCTCAGTTTCACTCCTTCACTCCTGACTATTCCACTGGAGGAGGTGGGGAGTGAAGAATGAGGAATGGGGATTGTGGCCAGTCCATAACATTTTGTCTCTGCTGCTCCTTCCTCTGCACAGTTCCCCTCCTCCAACATGGGATCCCAGCCATGGGTTCTCCAAGAACTGTTCTAGTATGGGTGCCCCACAGGCTACAGCTCCTGCCAGAAAACCTGCTCCTTTGAAGGAGGGCTCTTCTCCATGGACTGGAGCTTCCTTCAGGGCATGATGACCTGTTCCACCATGGTTCTCCATGGGCTCCAGGGGGACAATGTGCTTCACCACGGTCTTCTCCAGGGCCTGCAGGGCAATCTCAGCTCTGGTGCCTAGAGCACCTCCTCCCCCTCCTTCCTCTCTCACCTTGATGTCTGCAGGGCTGTTTCTTTCACATTTTTTTCCACCTCTTTCTCTCTCACAGCTTGCTGCATGGTGGTGTTTTGGTTTTTTTTTTACCCTTCTTAAATATGTTATCACAGAGGTGCCAACAGCATTGCTGAGAGGCTCAGCTTTGGGCAGCAGCCGGTCTGCTTTAGAGCCAGATGAAAACATCTTTGTTTGACATGGGGACAACTTCTGCAGCCTCTGCCCCCGCCCAGCCCAAACTATGCCATGGAAACCCAATACTTTTTTTTTTTTTCATAGTTCAAAATAGTATTTAGTTCAGAATATAGTGCCAACAAGTATATCTTTGAAAATCTTAGAAATCTGTTTTTTTGTCGTGGGTATCGAAATACCTGAATCTTATGAGAAAAGCAGCAGGCTGGAAACAAGAGCCAGTTCATGAGTGTCTTGTTCTCTTGTTAAACCAAGGAGGATTGGCCTCCTGAATAAGTCATTTGCAGCCCTACCAGCTTCCTAAAGCCCTGTTTGTACTGGATGCATCAAATAAAGCTGGAAGTTCATGAATATGAAAAACAAAGAAATAGGAGGCAGAGAAGTGAGGGTGAGGGCTGAAACATCAGAAGAGTAAATAGGCAGCAGAAATGAATGGAGATATCTTGTATTTATTTGTGTACCTTTGGCCTTAGAAGATCTGTGTGGCCACAGAGCACATACAAGGCAGCAGTAAATTTCTGAACTAGAAATTTCATCATAAGCATAGTCTTATTTGATTTTTGCAGTCAAACATTTTTGTTTCCCCAGCACTGCAAACTTTTGTAATAGACATCCATGTGGACTGAAAATGTGTGAAAAAAAAAAAAAAATCTTAGCACCTTTAGGCTGAAAGGCAATTTGAAGGATGAGGCAAACATTGCTTTTAGTAGAAAAAGAATGTTTGAACTGGGAAGAGATTTAATATCTGGAAGCTGACGTCATAATAACCCACCACAAGTGCTGTAACACAACTTCACATACCACCTTAGTCTTGAGTCACCATCATTCTCTCACATGGACACTCATGGTCTCAACTGTCGTGCAGTAATGAGCGTGAATATCAAGGTCTCTGGAGTTAGACTTGTGTAAAAACTGTGTGGCTAGAGGTTGTTATTTAGAGAAGTGATGAATGGAATCACAATAATCTTTTAAAATATTCTTGAAGGGAGCTTGAGGTATAGCATCTCTTCAAGCCAGCGCTTCCTGAAATGACACTGTTGATGAAACTGTTGACAAAAGCATTTCATATCACCCACATGAAAGAAAAGCTTTTTACATCTTACCTCTTCCATGAGCTAGACTAATAGTTTTATGTCACAATAGCCTACCACATACTTCCAGTCGGTGAGAATAAAGAACATTCCAACTCCCACACTGAAATAAAGCAGCTCACCAGGATGCAGCGTAAAGAGCTGCTTCCTCTCCTGACAACTAAGAGGCAACATCGTGCCTTGCTCTACACCCATCAGCGTGGATAGCTTTACACCTCTTCCCTTTCCTTTTCTCTCTTTACAGTGGGGCTGTAATTGACCCCTACTACTTCACACCTCCTTTCCCTTCCTGAAAGCAGTTGAACAAATTCCAGGCTTTGACAGAATCCCATCTCCCCACCAGGCTGACACTCATGCATCAAATTCTTTGATTCTTCATACCCACATCTGTTGGAAGAATTTGAAGAATTTGACCGGTGACAAATGATTGGCTTGGTTAAGCTTTTAAACTGGGAATGATGGTCCACTAATGTTCTGCGTGGAAGCTCTGGGGCTATTCCACACCCAGTGTAAGCCAAAAAAAAAAAAATCATATCCATTTCCTTCTTATTCCTTGAGGTATATTCCAGGCTGAGCTGTCAGTGAAAGACAGGAAAACAAAGACCTCTCAGTGAATGTAGCAGGGATTGCCTTGCTTTTTCGGGAAGGGCTTTCTCAGCTAAAGAAGAAGAGCCAATAGATGAACATTCTGCTTTGCCCGGAGTGTTTTGAAGGTGTGGAAAGCCCTTTGTATATTGGGGTGCCCGTGAGAGTCTGGAAGGGCAGTCACCCCTTGGAATGCTGACTGAATGGGTGCCTGTCATTCTAGGGCTGGACTTGGTGACCATCATGGCCCTCCTACATCCAGTGTCATTAAAACCACGCACTCAAAACTACTAATTGATTGATACCTGTAAATATAAAGCAAGTTAAGGTAAAAAAATTCTCTGCGTAAATTAAGCCTAGCCTGAACGGTTTCAGTAGCTAGGCAAAATTGAAACAAGCGACAGGGGAATCTGCCTCAACATACAAAATATTAAATGGTGGAATTTATTACATATGTGTGTGTTCACATAAATAGAACAAGAATTCTATTACAGCATTCTGTTCCAACCTTTTTTAAACTCAACCTTAAAATGGACCAAGCAGGTCATATTTTGAGGATACCAGGCTTTATTAAAAACAAACAAACAAACAATACCAACAAAAAATGGGGAAAAAAGCTTGTAATGAATGAAGCTCTCAGCAATGCTGTTTACAAATTATGGCAAGAAATCCACGTGGCTACTACTCAGAGCCAAACTGGAACAGATCTGAGGTTGGATGATACCAACATGCCTCTGACAAGATGAGCCATTCAGAGAAGAACAAAGTGCCATTTTCTGACACAACTGAATATAGTACTTTGAGTACCAAAGGCAGAAAAAATAGTGTTTTACCTGGAACTTTTCTCATGTCTCTCAGAACTCCAATAAAAATACCCATGATTCCTCCCAGCTACCAAATTACTCTTGCTTTTAAAACCCTCCTTTTCACTTTAACTGCTGATGACTGACTTTCCTTGTAAACTGCTTTGTAATGCTCTGTATGGAGGACAGTATATAAAAATAAATTGCATTGAGTTTGATCCAAACATAATTTAACTCAAAACTACACCAAGGTTTTGGGCTGGTTTTTTTTCCCCCTCCTCATTTCTAGGTTTGACTGGCAAGCCAAGTAACTTCTGTTTGCTATCATAAAGGATAAATAAAAAGGCAAACAACTCACTGCTGTTTCAATAAAATTCATGTCATTATTTCAAAATGCAGTTCTCCTTTGTCAGCCCCCACCTCCAGATATTCATACACAGTGTCACTTCGATCACTGATATGTTTGCATATTACAGAGTCTGCAGAAATTAAGGGATCAGGTTTTACCTCTTTTGGTTAACCTGATCGCTGGAAAAAGTGAGTCCATTGGAAAATTAACCTTTATTTACAACAGTGAAAAGATGTAGCTTCTTGCTCTTCTATTGAGGTTATTACCTTCCTTGTAGTAAATCTCAGGACACCCAATTAAAGTTAAGTGGCAGCTTGCAACAAGCAGCCAGTAAAGTTTGCTGGAAAGAGCTGCCATATTGTCAGTCAAAGTACTTTACACTAAACGGTGCAAGACAAAACCTCTAATTACCCGATTATGCTGCAAGAATGTTTTCTTACATGTAGTGAATTGTGCATACCATCAACGGATACAGACTGTGTTCATCATTGACTCGCATAAATGAAAAAAAAAGAAATTAAGATAGAACAATGGGTTTCAGCTACTATTGTTTCCCAACAGCAGAGATATTTTTGCTGGTCCTTCAAAATAACAGACATCTCCAGTAACGAGGGAATTCCAGGGACATCCAGCTCAGGAACTGCGGTTTGTTCTGTTCTGGCTCTGATCCTGCATGACGTGTGTGGTGGCCGGAGCCTGGCCATCTGCAGGGTCAAAACCGTGGTGCCATGATAAGAGCTGTGCACCAGCTGTTTGGTAGAGGTGGTGGTTCTTGGAGTAAAAAGATTTTCCATGAGAGGGTGAATTAAAAACCAGCACCCTTCGGCTTATTATTTCACATTTGCCTTTCCCTGTACAAGGAGCCCACTGAGGGCACGTAGGGCCGATACACAAATTCCTGTGGTGTAAAAAAGGGTGGGAATTAACAGCTACTTCCTGAGAAGGGCTTGTGCATTTGCTCTTACCCTGAAGAGATCCCATCATAACCATCCAGGAGCTGCAGTGGAAGCTCAGACCCTGAAGAGATCCCATCATAACCATCCAGGAGCTGCAGCGGAAGCTCAGACCCAGACAGTTAAAGAAAATGGACACATTTTAGTTTTATGCCCAGGTTTATCCCACAGCTGCTCAGTTGTCTGAGCAATGCAACCAGTGACAAAGGCAGAAAAGCATCAGCCGGGAAGCAGCGCTGTTCCCATTCAGCTTTGCTTTTCTGCTTTAGGCTTACCATGGCCTGACAGCCAACAGCACAGACAATACATCTGATATTCCATATGCAAAACCAAACACGGGTAAGGTACTCTAATAACTTTTACTGCTATTTCAGGCAAGACAGAGGGAGAAAAACTTTTTTTTTGGGTAACTTGTGCCAGTAACAATTTCAGCGGAGGCAGTTTTTTACTGTGCCATTATAGCACTTGAGTCTCTTCGCATCAGCCATAACATAGACCCACGTCTTCACAGTCTCAATGGTCACACCACTAAACATTAATCGTGGCCTCAAGGGACCCTCTTTTCAACAAGGGTGAAGAATTTAGCCTCCATAATGTATCAGTCTTCTGTTTGTCAAGAAAAGGCTCTCGATTGTGCTGAATGATGTACAAAATCAATGTGAGGTGCTGTGTGCCAGAGATGGATTGACATTAGCAATTTCTTTTTCACTGAGGGGGGTGACAAGTCCCAAGTCTTCATGGCCACAGATTAAGTGCCCGTTCCATCTCTACTTCTCTAGATAAAAAATTATACCCATTTTGTTTCATTTTTAGAATTAAAAATGGTCACAACAAGATGACACTGTCATGAAACACCCCTTCAATTGTCTGCAAGGGGAAAATTTATGTACTGTTGTCAACGGGGTACTATTATAATCTGTCCTTTTCTACTCTGATTTCATTATACTCGCTATTAAATGGACATTCACAAAATACTTTTTTTTAATGGGGGATCCTACACAGTGTTATATTTAAGTAACAAAATAGAGCACTCTTAAGACTCACAAGGATTTTCAATCTCACCTACAAGAAGATGCACAAATATGACATATTTATGTGAGCGGGGAGGACAAATAACTTTGTGATGATCTTCTGGGAAGCCTGAGGTTTTATTTGACACTGATTATGAATCTTGTCCTTGTGAAATCACTGTCACTGTGCAGGTGCATTGGATGAACAGGGACTGTGGCCCACAGACCTGCAATAAATACATATGCAGCGTATAGCTCATGACCCAGCACTTTACTATATGCTTTTTTACTCCTGTATGTATGACTGGAGCAGTGTTGAAATCTAATTTCATGGAGTGATCTTTTCCCTCTCCTCTAGAATGGCAGTTGACCTGATATTCCTGTGACAGCTACTAAAGGCCGAAGCGTCTCATCATCTTTTGAGACCACCAACTGACAAAACTGCCATCAAAATTCTCTTCTAAATACTCAGTTCTGAAAGAGATTTCTGTAAAAGCTCGTTTAAACAGGGTCACCTGTATCGCAGCAAGGTCCCGAGTTCAGCAAACATAGCACCTTAGTGAATACAATGAGTATTATACAACAAACAAAGTCATTAAAGGACATTTTTCAAAAAGAAATCAGCTGACAATTGATAACAACTTGGAATTGTTACGACAGTCTCTATTTCCTGAAACAAATGTATTCATAGTATCATATATTGCTGCAGGAATATTACAGATGGAGATTTCCTCTGAGCCAAATGCTGCTTTGAGAGGATCCGCAATGGGAGCATCTCCATTGACCCAGGAGCTCTCTATCTGAACCCACTGTTGAAGCAAGGTATTCTGCCACTCGTGGACATGTTGACACTACTGAATTTCAAAGTGGCAAAATTTTTCATGGGAACGTGGCCTGTTGGACAGCTCTTCAGAAAAAAAGGATTGTCTTCCAGTCTCTGAAGAAGACTCCAAGTATTTCTTTGTGGTCCTTGTCCCATATGAGAAGTTTATTGCCTTTGGAGTCTTGCCTTCAAAGAGCTGCAGGCTGCATGAGAATGGCCAGAAAACAATTCATTTTGTGAACAAATGCAACAGATTTTTGATCTGTTTCCTTCACAACGAAATCTAGAGCTTTCCAGAGATTTTAATGGCAGTTTTCAAAATAATGCCATTTACTCAGCGTATAAAATACCAAGGCACAATTCCCTGTTCCTGAGCACGGACTGAGCCTTTTTACATCCCAAAGAGCAGTTCAGGATTTAAAGTCTTTTCTCAGGAACAGCTAATATTTAATTAGTCATACCAACAAGGAAAAACAGGGAACACCAAAGCAACTAATTTATACGCTCTGCAGCGAGTTTATTTGGACTCTGGTCAGTGTGAATTCTTACCACACAAAAAAACGGGAAGATAAAAAACTCAGCAATAGCCTGGAATTCTTCTGTTATGAGACATGACAGCAGGGCAGGTCTTTGAAGTTGTCTCTCCCATTCCATGAGGAGTTTTTAAGGGTTGGGTTTACTTTTTTTTGGTCATTTTTCCTGGTTGCCTTCGTTCTGCCCAAATGAGGGAAAAATCTGTTCCCAGAAAGATAGGACACTGAGTATTGCTTCCTGACTAGGCCAGGCTAAAAGATTCATTTTTGTTTATTCCTCAGTTTATCTTAAAATAACCTTGCTGAGCAAACTGCTCTTTATTGACTTCAAGTCAAAACATACCAGTAATGATTCTACATTTTTAGTGCAATTCCCTCTAATCACCCTAGCACAAAAACTCTGCTTGTTTTTCTATCTGCTTTGTACAATGCCACTAGTAATGAATGTTCTAGAATTGGAACATAATTTTGATTATCTGGCCATTACTTTTGATTTATGGAGCACGGAGACAGCTGGGGTTTTATAAGCTTGCCCTGCAGTACCGCAGACAAAAAATGTAATGTAATAATCAAACTTCTGTAACATGGAACACAGAAGGGGTGGGCCAACAGATCTCTCTATCTATATATATCCATACCATATCAATATATTTTATCTTCAGAAGCCGGAGTATAAAAGCAATTTGCACATTGCTACTATTCTTTATTCAGACCCAGAATGAAATATGTTGCTTTCAGAACCAATATTTAGGCTCTTTGGGAAGGGGCAAACCACCTAAAAGTGGTTTCATGAAGTTACATAAACGTGTACCGCCACGAGATTGACAAATGTATTAGTGTTAAAAAAGAGAAAAGCCTCTCGAAAGAAATACATTTTAAGAAATAGTAATAAATATAAGCCATGGTGAATGAAGCAAAATATTTTTTTTATTTTTCTGGGTGCCACAGAGGAAAATACAAAGTTGACAGGAATGTCCCTCATTAGAAGGAAAAAAAAATCAGCTACTTAAGGAGGAAGAGAGCGATCACTTAGTTCAGTTACAGGAGATTGATCAAAGGCCTGAAACAACAGCAAAAGAGCTGGTTACAGAAACTGAAAATGGGGAAAGGGAAACCAGAAACATTCTCTCAGGCTTGCCAAGAGAACCGGGAAAGCAGAATTTGTTAATGCAAACCAAAAGTGTTTAAAAAATACATACTAGGAGTGGGAAATGCAGCAACCAACAACAGGAATTCCTAAATTCTTCATTAATAGGAGGCAAGTGGTCCTAAATACTTTATAAAAATTAATCTTTTATAAGGTGGGAGGAGGAGAAGAAAGACGGAAGCAATGACAAAATAATGACCATTTTGCCCAGGTAGTGGCCGATTGTAAAGGCGATAAAGGAACAGTGGGGAGGAGTGAGAAGAGACGTGTGGGTGCCCGCGAGCTCCAGGCCTCGCACTGCAGGGGTCAGAGGTGGGTGGCTTTTGTGCGCTCAGGGAAGATGGGCAAGAGATCTGTGACTATGCTCAAATATTCTGAGCGCCAACAGTTTATCGCACACAGATAGATGCATTCTCTGTAGCCAGAGCTCCATGAAGAGCAGTTCAGAGAGCGCATGGCCAACACCTCTCCCTGAATGAGCTTTAAAGAGCTCTATGGGGGTTGCAATGTCCCATTGTCACCACATCAGTGTGTATCTTTCTGTGACAGAAAAATCAAGACAGCATATGGATAGGAAATCGGATTTGAAGTAGCTACTGTACTACTGGCAATTGCTGCATTTTTAGAAGTTCTAGAAATCCACAGAGGTTGCAGTCAACAGCTCCAAGTGGAGGCCAGTAACGAGTGCTGTCCCTCGGGAGTCGGCATGGGGACTGGTGCTGTTTAACATCTTTCTCTGTCATATGGACAGTGGGATTGAGCACACCCTCGGCAAGTCTGCAGACGACACCAGGCTGTGTGGTGTGGTCAATACGCTGGAGGGAATGGAGGCCATCCAGAGGGACCTTGACAGACAGGTCCATGTCAACCTCGCGAAGTTCAACAGAGCCAAGTGCAAGTTCCTGCACCTGGGTCAGGGCAATCCCAAGTACAAATACGGGCTGGGCAGATTATGGAATGAGAGCAGCCCTGAGGAGAAAGACTTGGGAGTGGTGGTTGATGATAAACTCAACATGAGCCAGTAATGTACAAGTGCAGCCCAGAAAGCCAACCATGTCCTGGGCTGCATCAAAAGAAGAATGGCCAGCAGGCTGAAGGAGGTGACTCTGCCCCTCTCCTCTGCTCTCGTGAGACCCCATCTGGAGTACCGCATCCAGCTCTGGAGCCGCCAGCATAAGAAGGACATGAACCTGTTGGGGGTCCAGAGGAGGGCTACAAAGATGACCAGAAGGCTGGAACACCTCTCCTATGAGGACAGGCTGAGACAGTTGGAGTTGTTCAGTCTGGAGAAGGGAAGGCTCCAGGGAGACCTCATTGTGGCCTTCCAGCATCTGAAAGGGGCCTACAAGAAAGCTGGGAAGGGGCTTTTTACAAGGGCTTCATAGCCCTTGGACGATGATAGTAGCTTCACACCGAAGAAGGAAGATTTAGATTGGAAAATAGGAAGAAGTTCTTCACTCTGAGGGCTGTGAGACACTGGAACAGGTTATCCATGGGGGTTATGGATGCTCCACCACTGGATGTGTTCAAAAGCAGGTTGGATGGGGCCTTGAGCAACCTGGTCTAATGGGAGTTGTCCCTGCCATGGCAGGGGCGTTGGAACTAGATGATCTTTAAGGTCCCTTCCAACCCAAAGCATTCTATGGTTCTGTGAAACACAGGATGCTAGATTCATCCACGTCTAAGGCCTTGTGTCTCTATTTAAGGTATTTATTCCCCCAAAACACCCTTCTCCACTTTTTTTTGCCCGGAAGTTCAGAAGGATATAGGTGATGGAGGACTATCACTGAAAGAAATTCCCCTTTCCACACCAGGCTGTCAGAATTTTCCAAGACACCCGTAGGGTGTAAAGTTCAGCCATCCTCTCTCTCAGTGCAGCCCTCTGACGCCGATTTAAGCATTTATGGGCACAGAACCTGGCTGCACATTTCTAGAATAAGAATGAACCTGAAGCTTGATGAAAGAGGATGAGTTCAAACATCTTTTTTTCTTGTAGAAGCATTTGAGATGCATAAAAATGATTTATCCTTTGTTCTGTTCAGTAGACCTAATGCTGACCTAACACCAGGTTTGAGAACCGTCGCTACAATTTCAAAGCAGCTGTAGATAGAGCTGGAACATTGTCTGATCAAGATAAAGCTCCTATCGCTGTGCAAAAGAGCTGAATGCTCACAAAAGATGACCTCTACTCATTTTAACAAAAAATGTGCTATAGCCAAAATTGGAAATCTTTCCCCCCTGTATCTGTTAACATGCAATGTCAATTAAATAAAATTCATCAGGTGTTTCCAGGTTGTTGGTTCCAAGTAACAATACTAGAATTATTATGCTTAAAACACATTTTTGCATAAATTACAGGAAACAGAAAATCCAGCTGCCAAAAGCGGCCTTTTGCTTATTTAATATGCCTTTGCTGTTTAAATCCTGCCCTTTTTAAGTTTTCTTACTTAACCATGCATAGCCAAGTTTTTCATTTTTATGTCCTGCTTTACATCTTTTTCCCCCCCACTGCTAATTAATATGGAAATAGCTTAAAGAAGGTCATGGATAATTTTGACACATTACGGATAAATCAAGGCTTTGTTACAGCATCAAGCTATAGCTGACATAAATAACAGCCAGGTGTGCTGACGCTGAAATGCTATATCCCAATCTGAGAAGATAGTTTCCTCTCATCACCAACAAGAGGAGGAAAGGAAAGCCCATGAAAAAAACACAGTGAAGAGGAGATACCTCCCACATGGTGTTTTAACGCTCCCCAACTCAGATTTCAGGATTTACCTCTGGAAATCGCAGTTAAATTATGTAAATTACAGCCTGAGTGCTGAGGAAGCACTGAAGTGGCACCACGCTGAAGAGCATCATCCACACACCAGCTCCCTGCCCAGCCAGCCCTCCCAGCACAGCAGGCTGCTACACCAGTCCCAGCGTCCCGATCCCGTCCCACTGTTAATTGTCTCATTGAGACCGAGGAACTGGGGTGTTTCTGCTGAGCTTGAGCTTCACACTGTTCAGAACCAGGGCCTTATAAACCCAAGAAGATTGTTTCAAACGAAAAGCAACAGAACTGCCATACCTGCTATGTTTGCTTAGTTTGCAAATAAATCATTGTAACAGGTTAGAAACACGTTTAGTAATGAGCAATCTCCTAACGGGACTTTCTGATAACGCTCTGACTGTGAGCACCTCCTTGAAGGACGTGTCTGATGTGCCCTGAAGTGAACAGGGGCTTGTCTTTACTCCTCCATAACAAAGTCCAGGCAGCAGAAGACTGCCACGATCCACAATTTATTTTATTTATGCACCCCGCAGAATAATCACACAATCATTAAACTGTCAGTCTAGAAACGAGGCAAAAATGATGCAAGCTTTGTTCTTTAGATCATGTACATCAAAGGGAAGAGCCAGCCAGCCATGTGGAACCAAAGAGCTGGAATGCCAGGAAGGGCACTGCTCGCCTGCCTTGCACCTGGGAACCTGCCTTCCAAATCCGTGCCAAATGAAGCTTCATCTCCACGCAGTTTATTTTCAGTCCGGCACTATGGAATGTTAAAGAAGCGCGCGTAATTTCTCACAAAACTCTTTTTATTTACTGTAGCTGTGGTTGCTCAGGTAGGAGGGGAAAAAAAAAAAAAAAAAGCCAAACCAAGCACCAGATCCAAAAGTAGCATTTTATTCAGAACGTTGGGGTCAGAGGTGTATCATTCATGTTCTGGTACACAATACAGAGGCAAAGCTGTTCTCAGAAGTCTCTCCAGTTTGAAAGCTCCTTCCCCCTTCCCTCCCCATTCCCAAATCGTACTGTATATTTACTCGTGCCACCAGTATCAGGCCAACTCCCCTCCCACCCCCCCTTTTTTTTGGTACAAATTATGTAAAACTTTTGTGCTAAGAACTTTTCTCCCTCCCCAAACAAAAAAAAAAAAATAAAAATAAAAATAAAAAAAATATTGAGTACTCTAACTACAGTTCAACAATTGAATCAATGTCACTTGTTTGCAACCTGTTTTGTAAATACTTTATCCATAACGAAAGATATAAACATGCAAAAACCTGAATCCATAGTCCAAATAATACATACACATGTTCTGAAGTTTCTGCACTTCTCCACAGACTATGCCAATAAAACATTATGTACACATACCATTTTTTTACAGTGAAGTGGGAAAAAAAAATACTAAAAATTAAAAAAAGAAAAAGGTGTACATGGATTAAGACCAAAATGTGCCTAACATTCTAGCATAAGAAAAAAAAAAAAATCAATTCTGCTACAAACTGGTGATATGAAAACTCCCTTTATTTGCAACCAGCTGCATAAGTTTTAGAATTTTAGTGAAAAAAATCCCCTAACATCTAAAACTAGAAGTAATGTACATTGTTCCACCTCATGGTCTTCTTTCCCAGATAATAAAATTGTTCCACGAGGATTTTTTTTTTTTGTTTATTTTTAATCTCCTTATTTTAATAAAAGCAATGCGATGTAACAAAAGCATGTTGAAGCATATTGTGTTTCACCTTACTCCTCCCCACCCCAACATATTTTGTCTCTTTAATGCATCATTTCATAAATCAGTACCATTAAAGCCTTAAACATAAAACTAATTCCGATCTGAAAAAGGTACAAAAAGGCACATAAAATCCCAGTGCTTCTGTACTGTAAAATTCAAGTGTAACTGAGCTCAACATTTTTTTCCAAACAGCATTGGATCACTGATATTCCACGGAGCCCAAATTGGTTTGCAGCCTAAGCCAAAGCCTTCAGCAAGCACTTGTGCTAGTAGACTACAAAGTTAAAGCCTAGCTTCTGTATGCTTTTGGGGAATATCAGTTGAAATGTTTGTACTTGTCCAAAAACAAAGTTCACTTTGAAGTTCAGTCATCACCTCCACCGTACATATCGGCAAGTTTCTTGAAACGAGGGCCCCAGTCATTTAGGTAGTCATAGTCTTGCTCACCACCACTACTTGAGGAGTTAAGAGAGCTCAAGGATCCAGCAGTGGAGCCACTTCCTTCATAATCAAAGACTAAGAGGGAGTCGTATGGTGGGGCTGTAGGGTCATTGTCGGCTGCTTTAAGTCCCTGCAAGAAGGAAAAGGAAAAAAAAAAGGATAAAATTCTGTATCAGAGAGTGAGGCAAAACATAACTGCACTATGACATTCCAGTTATCTATCAATCGCCGCTTGAGAAAACCAAGTTCTTGCTCTTCTGCAACCCAATTCAAAACCAGGATTCATTTTCTCTAACTCCAGCAAGAATTTATTTCAGTTCCTGTCAGAATGGCCGGGTTTCCAGCATTACAGCACTGGAATTTTGAATATAGCTGCAAGTACAGCTCTAACAAAACCTTATAGGAGAACATCACGGCACTAGGACTGATGCTAATAAATACACAGTTCTAGAGCTGCCCAGCTCACAGCCTGCGGCACGAGCAACGTGGGGCTGGTTAAACAGACAGATGGGGAAGGATAAATAGGCACGTTTGGAAAGATTCACTTTAACAGCCATCTCACATGGCCAACAGCACATCCACCGACATTGCTGGCCTGCACTCCATCTGCGTGTGCCAAAAGCCGTATTTAGTTAGTCCTGTAAAATTCATGTACCTCTGTAGGCTGCTGTGAGGAGGAGACACAATATGTTGGCTTAACCCTTATGTGCTTTGCCATAACCACCCATAAGATTCCACCTGCTTTTCAGAAAACACACACACAGTGACACGAAAGCCAAATAAAATATTATAAATATTTTCGTTTCCTCCTTTCAAAGTATTCAAGATTGCCACACACAAATATTGGGCCTTCAGTATTTTCACTTCTACTCTCTCTCGGTCAATAACCCAACCTAAAAGCAGCACGAACTGAAGAGGAAAGCAGGCAAAGCACCACACTTCTTACGGAGAAGTCTCTTCCCTCCCTGTTTTCTTACACAGGTCCAAACCTAAACAATAAGTTTAATTTTAGAATATGAGATGATGGCTCTGTGCTTATCCTGGGAAGATTTACAAGCTGAATATAAAAGGCTGAAGCCTGAAGTTAAAAAGCCTTCTTGCGCTTCCGATTTTTCAACCCTGCAGTTTCTTCCCTGGGATTAGCAATGCTTTTCCAAGATCTTCCACTTTGAATAGAAACTACCCTGGCAGCCACTGACAAGGGATAATATATCTTCCAGAATTCTGTAAGGTTAAGATTTTAAATTGCTCACTGTTAATTTCAACCAGTGCTATCTTGTGCTGGCTTTCTTTTTTATTTTTAATGTTTATTTATTTCAAGAATGGCTTTATTAATTATTTGAAGGATTAAGTGTACCTTCTTCTAATTATTTAACATACTCTGTGTACAGAAAAATATGTTTTACTCTCAATTGTGTTTAGCCTAAATGTGACATAACGAAAATGAATGTTGGTTTTTCTTCTAGAAATACATATATAGTGAAACCCACTAATTAAAGCGTATGTCACTGACAAGATAGAAGAGAATCCTGGTTCTTTATTGCCTATCTAAAATCATTCATAAGTGTGCAGAACATACCTAATAGAATTTTGCAAATCAGAGGTGGAAAGGCCCAGCATATTTATCAAACCAACGTCCTCTAATCAAGAACACATTTTGGACTTAAAATGATTGCTTCGTGGACTACAACAACATCAAGCAGGTTATTAATAGCTTGCATTAGAAGCACAATTTTGAATTATCTGATAACAATAATTGGCGATGCACGCTATCTATTTTGAGTTTTCCATCCTGATGGCCACAATAAGGACAAAAGATGTGAGATTCCAAAAAGGCAATAGTGAGTTTTGGAAGACTTCCTTTATACCGCCTCAAAGCTGGAAATAGTTTTAAGGCTTTCTCTCAACTTCTGCTGCTGAGGCAGAACTGCAGCTCTGCTTCTCAGGCAGTAACTGGCCTTACGGTATTTACATCTTTCCTTAAGCCTGACTAGGGTGACAGACATCCAAGGCTTTTCGAATACAGGTGACAGGGAAGAAGAATAAATACTACTTGAGCTTAAGGAGTGCTGAGGTATGAATCCCCAGGTATCAGTGTGTGGAAGTCATTTAGAAAGTCGGCTTGAAGAAGAAATGCTATTTCCCTGCAGTTCGGCCTTGTAACAGCCAGCCAACTGGGGGATACTGATTTATTAAAAATCAGCAAACAAAATATTTTCATACATCACTGCAGAAATTCCAATACCTATCAGCTATCCAGGTAGACAGTCTCTTTCCATCTTTTTTCCAAAGGGGAAGTTGGATTTTTTTTTTTTTTGCAATTGTTGCTGGTATCATGACAGCATTTAAAATGAAAACTAGTTTTGAGCGATCTCACTAACAAAGTCCCTATTTCAAAGGTTATGCTTACTGTGTAATCCATCTCGTTCAGAGAACGTAGCTACGGGCTGTGCTACGGAGGTGGTGATTCAACTGCACAGCCCAACTTACACTGACATTCGGCACCTACCTTCTGGTTCAAAATCGCTCACATTCATATAATGACTGAACTTCGTCTCTAGCTCTTCAAATGACAACCACGTTTTCTATTTGCGTGGCAAGTTACATACTAAAATGACAAAGAAATACTTCCATTTTTTCACTTTTCCTCTGTTAATCATACTCCCTCAGCCTACCCAGTGCGCTGTTCCACTTTGCTGATGGGTTCGACAGTACGTCCGAAGCTGGAGTTTCTGGATGTCAGCTTGGCAGTGAAACTGGCTTATGAGCTCCCTTTGGTTTCAGCACTGCCACCTTTTTTTGCTCATTATGCCATCTCGTTCATCGGGTGGTACCACAACCTGCTACACTGCCACAACTGAAAAGGCAACAAATGGCTGCCAAGAACTGCTCCTAATGATTTTGCTGCCGTGGTATTGTCAACTGCTTCGGAAGAGATCTCTCCGTTTTCCCCAGGTGTGTTCAAGAACCTTGGAGCAGCAGAGTTATTGATTCCCCCGTTATCGCAACATTATAGTTATTTGTTTTACAGTTTCTTGATCCAAAACCCCAAAGTTTTCACTAGAAAGAGAAGCTTATTCAACAACAGAATTGCTGGTGCCCACACTTGGGACCCAGTGATCCTGCTACGCGATACTGAACCAAATCACATTGCCTTGCATTTGCTACACCACCAATGCACAACAGTCACAGAAGAGCCGAGGCAATGCAATGGTCGCCCTGAGACCTAGGACAGACGGAGAAGCAATCTCATTTTCCTCTTCCTCTTTTATATATGCCATGACAACTGTCACCAAGGAGGAGGAGCTAAGAGGCAGAAGGAGAAACTACAGTGCCTCAACTGAGGAACAATGGTGACCTTAAGCTGTACTTTCCCCTGTAAGTGTAGCATTCTCAATTTGTCTCAAATCAAGGGAAAGCAAAACCCTCAAACTCCGGAGCTGACATGAAACATTACAAAATCTAGTGCTTTTATTTTCGCTAATCCTACTAAATCAGATTCAGCAGACTTCTGATGAGAAGAAAAGGAAGAAGAGAGCCTTATAGGGAAATACAAAAGACTGTTTAAATCTGGAACCATGTTTTTTACTTGACAAGAGAAAAAAGAAAGCATTGAGGGGTTCAATAGGTGCCCTATATCAATAACTATTTACTAAGAATGAATTGAGGGTCCTCCATGTCCTTATGGGATGAGACCTTTGGTTTGTAATTGAAATTTAGTTTACCTCAGACTATGTGCTCTATTGATTAAAAGTATATTCTTAGCCACAAACTCTCCACCACAATATAATTTGTTTAAGATTTCTAGGGACAACATAGGTGGTTCTTGAAAACACGATTAACAAAGCTACTTCAAACAGGCCTAATTTATACTGTCCTGTAAATCGTGCCTATTCTAAGTGTTAATTATGCGCCACACTCTGCAGGTCATGTTTTAAAAGTCTCAAAATGGAAAACAAGGTCTACAGAGGATTCTTAGTAACACATGACTTATTTCACTGGCTTGTTTGAACACTGGACTGGAAGAAAAGGAGTTTTTTCCCTTCCCCCCTTAAATTAGAGATTCATCTACCCATTGAAACGGACTAAACAAGTAAGTCCCCAAGGTCATTTAGCTTATGCCTGCAGAACATATTTTGATTGTAAGGCACCTCTGGAACCTTATTTTAGAAACTTCATAGCTCTGTGCGTGTTACCTTAACTTTATAAGTGTTATAAAAATACTTGAAGATTTTATCATACTTCTAAACTTGGTTTTCAACGGAGAAGTCAACAGAATACTACAAAATGCTCATACTTAGGTATGTGAAGTAGAATTAATATAACAGATGACAGCCAGAAAATAATACACAAGAAGAAACAGAGTATTGTCAAAAGAAACGAAACAAATTGACCCACTAGGTCTTTTTCACGTTATTTTTCCTATGGCTCTGTAATAAAAGAAGAAAAAAAAGCACCCCATGCTTGTCTGGCAATGGTAGTTAAACCCTCCAATATCCGAAATCAGTGACCTATAGTTCTTTTTTTGTCAAAAACTGGAGGTGCTAATCCGAAGAACAATGCTGGCTGTGTGTCTGAGGTGCTGGTGAACATTCAACAGAGTAAATGCACATGGGCCAGCATCCCAAAGGATCACGCTGATCAGCAGCTCTGGGAATAGGGCCAAGTTCTCCAAAAGACCAGACTAATCTCCAGAAGTATTGCATCTTTTCAGACCAATGGGGCAATGCAAACTTTGCTACCAGGGTAATGACAACTCAAAGGCAGGTTCTCCTTGCTCAGCTTGTGACTGGACTAGTTTTACAGGCAGTTTGGGTTAGAGCTGCCAAAGGAGAAGTTACGCCTAATAATGTTGAAGCTGGATACAGAGAGATATGAACTTTGCCCCTTCTTATCTTGCTATGTTGTTTTCATAGCTCAGTGTATCTTCTGTATGAACTGTGCTAAGAAACATCTGGTACAGGTTTCACCCAAGATATTCCTTTCATTTACACCCAAGTAAAACTGAGAGGAACTTACCAATTTGGGTATAATTTTGCCAGGACTGCAAGTGAAATTCTCTGAAGAGAGTCTGAAAACCTGTGCAGCCTGCATGTTTATGCTCTAGACACTGAGAATTTGGAAACTGTAATAATGAGTACTTCTATGAAAGACTGGCATTTTTTTTCCCTAACAGACTTTTTAGAATCACGTTTGCCATGGGAAATTTTAACATAAAACACAAGTTAAGATGAATCTGTTTTGGAGAAATAAATTCTCCATTTTGCTCAGACTTCTGGCCAAACAGAGCATAGACAACCTTTGGGTGGGTACTGTATGTTACAGAGAGGGCTAGGTGGAATGTCCCATAGTAAAATGATGCATTGCTGTGAAATCTTAAGAAAAAAATGGAAAAAAAGAAGGTAAAATATATAATGCTTGAAACACAGAAACTACCTTACATAGTCCCTTTCGATCAGAGGATATAATTAATTCTGAGCTAACCTGAAGACAAGAAAACTGCCATGTTTGCTTTAATTTCCTATGTATTTCCGAGGTTAATTTTATTTTAGAAGCAATTATATTATTGACATTGTGTTACTCCGTAAGAATAGCTGGGAGATTTCTCTTTTGGGATGGCAAGGGGAAGCATAAAGGGAGGTATTGATCTAGTACAACAAATGGCAGTAAGAACACTCGGTGCTGGTCAGACAACACCTTAAGTACTGTGTTCAGTTTTGGTCTCTGCTATACAAAAAACATGCAGACAAGCTGGAGAGGGTCTAGAGAAGGGCCACGAGGATGGTCAGAGGACTGGAAGACTGAAGAAAGGCTGAGAAAACGGGTATGTTCAGTCTTGAGAAGAGAAGGCTTAGGGGAGACCTTATTGTAACATACCAGTACTTGAAGGGTGGCTACCAAGAGGAAGGAGACTCCCTTTTTACAAGGAGCCACATGGAAAATACAAGGGGTAATGGCTGCAAGCTGCTCCTGGGGAAATTCCAACTGGAGTCTAGAAGAAAGTTTTTTACAATGCAAACGATTAAGCATTGGAATATTCTCCCAAGGGAAGTGGTGGATTCCCCAACATTAGACAGTTTCAAGACTCATTTTGACAGGGTGCTGGCGTGTCTCACTTAAACTACACTTGAGCTTGGACTGGATGATCCTTGAGGTCCTGTCCAACCTGGCATTCTATGAATCTATGAAAATGACATGAGACAAAGGACAATAAAAGGTCCACATTGTTGGCCAAGGCAGCATGGACACAGGAAGTTCCTTGTGCTTCCTCATCTTCCAAACAATCGGAGCTTCCCATCCTGTTGTCACACAGCTGTGACCAGACACCCTATCTCCAATATTTTCCTGAAGCCAATTATAATCTTAATATTTAGAAGCACAAGGCATGCAAGAATCCTCTTTGTTAACCCACCTCTTTCTCATACAGCTCTTCCCCAAACCTGGAATCTCTTAAAAGCCAATGTTTTATAAGAATATTTGTATTTTCCTGCTAGTCAACCCCCTGTAGCTTTTTTTATAATTGTATTGCTGTATACCTTAAAAGGAGCAAACTCAAATTTTCTGCAGCTTGCTAACACAAAAGACTTTAGTATATCAGTCTGACTTTTCTCTAAATCAGAGAAGAAAAAACACATTTGCAAAAAGAGTTGTGCAATAGTCTGCAATACTTGTCCAGCTCTAATTGCCAAGGAAAATATGAGAAACTTAGAGAAAATAATTAACTATTACTATTAATCTACAGAAAATAGTTTAAGTAGTAAATTTTAGGCTAGTATTTGTTTTCCTATAACCAGCACATACAAGAAATGCATTGTATCTTAAGTTCCACAAGACTAATGATTTAAGACTGACCCGTGCTAGAAATAATGACATGAATATTTCTAGCAGCATTTCTTTCAGAACTGTTAGTAATCTGGTATAGTTCAAATGTGACTTACATCCATCTTCATTAGATTAAAGACTTAAAGATAATGCAAAGATTTTAAAGCACTATGACACTACAAGCATTAAAAGAACTTACATAACACTTAATTTAGCTGCCCTGCTTACTAATCGTATTTGATGGAATTCTTTTGGTCTTATTGAAGGTGCTGAATTTCCACTATCATCTGGATTCAAAGGGTAACGCATGAGGAAAATGAAAATGAACTTCTTCCATTATTAAATTACTGTGAATTAATAAATGAATTCAGGCTAAACTATAATTTTGTTAGTCTATTTACATATTATGAACGTAATTAATACAAACACACAGAAGTTAATTGATATATCTTCCCTTTCTGTTTGAATGACTTAATTAAATTTGTCTGCACTTTTAAAAGAACATATTTACTTCTATCTGGCAAGCCAATTTTAATTGTGTAAGTTAGTTTTGAAAAGTTATTATGTTCAAACATAACGGCTACTCATGCAGAGCGTAATTAACAAAATACAAAAGCTTATCAGATCTTAGAAGGAAACTCTTTTTCTCTCCTTTACCTCGTTAATGAAGTCCCCAATGTCCCCAGGATGAGGAGCAGCTGATCTGACTGGATACTGAGGTTCTGCATGGATTGGCCTTTCATCAAGACGTCTGATTCCAACAGGTTTGATGGCATCTGGTTCCACAGTGTCAGGCTGCTGGAGCTGGCTCAAGTCATAATCCTGCAAAATATGAAAAAAAGAGACAGTACATTAGGAGAATTTCAAACAGTATCTGTCAGGGGAAAACATGAAGAGGAAAAAAAGAAAAATGCAAAGTGTCATTTCACCAGAAGTCCTATTTTGAGGGCTGTAACGCTTACTAAGTCAATAACCTTGTTATTTGCATACCAACAGGATGTTATTTGATTTATACTCCCTGAATCTACCGTTTTGATTCTGCTCTATCAGATTTGTAAAGCTTCTCATAAGTTTTCCATTGAGAAGCAAGGATTTGAGTAGTACTATTGAAAGACCAAACACTTTGCCTAGTAATGATCATTTACCGCATAGAGCAAAGATGCCAAATCCAACTCTTATTTTTCTAAGCAAATAAATGCCAGACATTTTTATTCTGAGAAAGAGGCAAGCTCACTGCTCTGCAGCGTTTTCTAATACCTTCAAAGAATGAATTTAAGACTCCTTGCCGATTTCATGTGGCTTCCATAATACGAAAGCCAAAGGGGGAAAAATGTCATAAGAAGTACAAAGCTCCTCAGATTTGGCCTTAATTCTAAGCACTTTCTAAAGATTACTCGTAGATCCGTTCATTAAGTACTTGATGCCGCAGTTTCATACTCCGGCAGGCTGATGAAGCTAGCACAGCACTATGAATTCCAATAAGGAGTATGTATGTATATAAAAAAAATTTAATTAGATGAATGTTTATGCATTTAAGATAGATATGCCTGAATACTATTTGTACAGTGTGATGCATTTCAGCATTATCATTCACTTTGCTGCTGCCGTGTCTAGAAGGTAGTCATGCTCCAGAATGCCTCTGCACAAAACACTCGTAAAAATGCAGAACAAAGAGCCGGGCTTAAAGGTTTAAACTAAAGCCATTCACAAACCACCAGTAGACTGGGGCTCGTGCCAACTCTACTGCATGCCAGATACCCTGCCCTGCAAATAATCCACGCAGTTGAGGGGCATCTCAGATAAGCTCCTTTATCATCAGTCTCAATTTTTCAACAGTGTTGTTCTGGTAAAAATCTTATATAAATAAGATTATATTATTTTATATATAATATATATATGTATATATATATAACTAAATCTAAACTCGCTGGAAGCTGTCTGTGCAGACAATTACATTCGCATTGGCTCCCAAAGGAATGCAAGCGTTTACTTCTACTGTCACCTCCTAGGATGTAGGTCCTTTTTGAGACTATTACCTACTGTGACCACAAAACCAGAGTTTTCAATAGGAGGGGAGGTCTGTTGACAGCAGTGAAGGTAGTTTGCTGGGAGAATTGTAACTGACTATCAAATCCACTACAACTTTTAATTTGTGTACTCAGGTCCTCAGCTGACTGCACACAAATATATAGTCAAAAAGGTGGAACAGTTCCACTGAGATCTGAGAATGCAGTTTCATATGCTTTAATTAGATTACAAGCTCCTTGGGGCAGAGCTTTAACTTCTACCTTTCCGTTCCTCATGTACCAAACAGAATAATAAGTGATCTCCATAAAGTGGTATGGAGAAAAGTAAACAGAACAGAGTTTTTTATCCTTTCCCTTTTTTTCTGTGTAAAATAAATAAAAATAGTGCAGAGATGTGCTATCAGAAAATCCTGTAAGAGAAGAACATATGTTTTAGAATTTATAAATAAGTAACACAAGAGTGCTTTTCATATCCATCTAAAAGATAAAGGTCGAAAACACCAAGAGGGAAAAATGAAAAATATAGGGTATTTTGCACTAAGCATTTCATGATGGAGGAATTCATACAGGTATGGTTAAACAACAATATATTAAAACCAGGAGGGCTTCCCATGTCATTTCAGCTTTATACAGATAAAATGTTTTTTTCCACCCACTCCATAGGCATACAACTATTTTTCTGATTAGCGGTCATACAGAAATGCAGTATGAATCAGTCAGCCAGTCTAGTATCTTCACATAGAAGGCCTTCCTCTTGAATGTTTATATAGTTTGAGACACCTCCAGGCTCTCCAGCTAAAACCAGCACAGACTGACATCTGCAAAGCAACAGCAGTGCAGAATGTGTCCTCACATGGACTCGCCCTTGGTTTTCTTTTCCAGGATAATTTATGACACTGCCACCTAGACTTCTATCAGATGAAATTTATTTTGCAGGTCTATTAGTGTCTGGACAGGAAGAGAAGATCCATTGTGCTTATTACTACAGACTCTCAGATCTCTTGTATCATTAAAATCAAGACTAACTGTACGTCAGTCAGGTATGGCAACTCATCCACCGGCTTAGCGCCGTACAAACACAGCATCGTGCAGTGACTCCAGCTGTTCCAACGTTCTGTCTACAGTCAACTCTACTCAATTACTGCAGAGTAAAAGAAGGACAAATATTTTCAACAGCCAGGGTGTAAGCTGTTTAGGGCTGCTGAAATTCCATCTCTCCACTCAACGCTGCAGGCACAGCTAGAAAAATGGGGAAGTTTTTCATGTATTACCTAAAGTTCCTGGACAGACTTTAAGGTTACTCTCACACCGAGTTTATTAAGATAGTCAACTGCAGAAATGACAGCAAAATGGAAAACTGTGGCACATTAGAGAGAGAACAAGACGTACTGGGGTAGGTTGGGACAGCCAGCTTGCAGCAACGTTCTGGGTCATTATTTTTACTTAATTTCAAGACCACAAGTCTACAATGCTTTGTCTTTGCTCCAGTCCTCTTCCACGTAACAGGTTCATAATTAAAATCTGCTGAGGGACTCATGAGGAACAAGACTAGGCACTCTGCTGGAAACATACTTAAGCAAAGGTTGCGAGCATTTTATTCATACGGCTGCCAACTTTTGTCAGAGGTATTTATTTACTTATTTATGCTTTTTAGCCTTAATTCCAGCAATTTTAGAACAAATACCTCTTTTCCTTCTTTCAGTTTGGATTTAAGCTAATCAAACTCAGGCTTTCAGTTTCTGTCCCCAAACTTGGACAAACTTCGGTGGTTGATGGGAGAATCTAGTATTAGCTTTTTGCTGTTGGAAAGTCACTAAAACATACTAGTTTGCTCCCGTGTTGCATCTAGCAAAAACTCAAGCCTCTAGAAACCAGAAATTTAGATTAGTCCAACTGTCCACATCTACAGTCAACAGGGAAATGGAAACCTTCCATTCTATGACAGGGACCTAAGTGAAGCAAGCTGAATGATCCCTTGTCTTTTCCCTTATTTATAAAGGGATCTGATATCACTGGATGAGACGATACAGTTGCCTTTTAGATAACTGGTGGTTAAAGAGATTACAATCTTAATGCCTTATCAATGTAACTCCCTTGATGTCACCACCAGCACTTCTGTCTCTTTGTTCAGCATCACTAGCATCACTATTTGAGCTTGCTGAAAAGAAGAAACAACTGTACTGAAGCAGAAAAACTTCTGGGTTTCATTTGCTTTTGTTTTAAGAAAGAAAATAAAGTCACAATGTACTAATACAAACCTCAAACCCTCGCAAAACTGCACCAGCCCCCTCCTCTCTGAGATGATTACAAACATGGACCTTACCAGATATTCACGTAGTTCTAGATAGCTTGAAGCAAAGTCTTAGACCATTACTAGCTCCCACCTTACGTTCCTGAAACCCGAGATTCCAGTGTGAGCGCTAAATGTCAAAACCACCCAGCCTAGCCCTATGACCTTACCAGACGTGTAGGCAAAAAGGCCCCAAATCCGCCAAACACTTGAACAACATCTACATAGTATTTGGACAGTTAAAGCACCTCAACTTGAAGAAGTGGCCAGAACAGAAGAAAAGGCCATTATCTATTTGATATGAGGCCTTCAAAATCTCTTCCCTTAAATAACTTCCTCTTGTGCAAGGCAGCTATTCATTTAACAGCACTTTAGAAATAATCCCTCACACATCAGTCATCAGTTATGGCAGTAGGAGAGATTTTTTAAAAAAGCACCTTGCTTTCTGACTGACAGATACCAGATTCTACAATCCCCCCAAAAAAGCAGTGGATAGGCCAAAAAATAGAGTTTCTCTGTAGCTTCTAGTTTTATAAAGGTAACATCTTTTCCCCTGGATTAGCTGTTCTGGTTGTGTTTGCATCTTAGAAGATTTACTTCAGTTCTTGCCAAAAACTTGAAAAAGTAAACATTTTAATAGTAACTGGACCTGCTTTGTATGAATATATCCTGGAACATTATAAAGCAGAGCTGCAAACAACAGAATCAAACCACAACTTACTAAAACTATACATTGCTACGTATAGACTGGATTGACTTTTTTCCAGATAGGAAAACTCTGAAAATATTGGAATATATTGCATCTACATTGAACTTTCCACTACTGAGTTTTCTTTAACAGTAACACGGATACATCCTAGTACCTGCAACCTGACTGACATACTCATTAATGATTTATGAATCTGGTTTCTGTTACCTCAGAGCTCTCAGTGTATTTCCTGGCCATTCATTAGAAAGTGTTTACACTTTTAGGGATGAGTTGGTTTTTTCCCATGTATAGAACTGAAGCTTTGGCGAGGTATGAATACAGGTCTGGACATACAAGTAACAATAACAACACTACACCCGTTTCTCATTTTCAAGGGATGCAGCCTTTTCAAAGAAATATGGAAGTTCAGATCTATACTCATGCAAGAAATATTGTCATCAGTTAATCTGATGGTGAGAGCTTCATCGAACAAAATCAGCTGCAGTGGTCTAAGCATATGAAAAGCAGCAATTGGCAGAAGTCTGCATTCCACCCACTCCTTTTATATGATGTAAACCCCATTGTATTGCTGGCTGAAGAGAACAGAGCGAGCTGTGACTTGAAGTACCTATGGATGAAACACATGTCCTGCTTTGCCTCTCCGTTCCAAAGACAATTTGCTGTCCACTCCAACAGAGAAATGGGATGGGGAAGCAAGGGAAGAACTGTTTTCTACAGCTGAATGTTCCCTTCTGCCAAGATTTTTTAAAAACAAAGAAAAAGGAAGGGAAAACCAATCTTATCATTCCACCCCCAAACATCACCCTAAAAATCTATGAGAAATTTGCACATTAAATATTGCCTGAGTTCTGCAAAATACTTCAACCCGCCATAAATCTTACATCTGCTGAAATAATGGGACTCCAAAAAAAGCCAAGAGGACTGATTAGATGTGGGCTGCAGGTGGGAGGCTAGTTAAAATGCCTGCACTAACAGTTGCTCTTTATTTGCCACTCGCTTTTGGACTACTTTCTGACATACTGCTTTTCCCATTTGTTTTTATTATAGATGCTTCTGGAGTATTACAAGTTAATAATTTTTAAGATAACCAAGAAGCTTGTATTTTTTAATAATAAAAAAGGTGAAAGTTAAACTGCAGTGGCAGATAAAACACAGTAACAGGCAATAGGTTCTAGATAGGATAAAATAAAACACAAACCAATTTTGTAATGGAATTATGGAAACATTACTTTATGTACAATGAGATAAAGATTCACTAAGGAATGACAGTAATTCCTCCACAGGAGCACTGCATGAGTCACTCATTCAATAAAATGAAGGTAATGTCTTAGTAGGCAAACAATCCCCAAAATAACTACCTTCTAATTATAATATTTTATATTCCTAGGGATATCTTAGCAACAGTTACATCATTCATTATCATTAACATTTCTAAACATAAAATGTGTTCCGATTAATGCAATGCAAAGCGAAGGTTACAAAGTCAGAGTAAATGATCTGAGTAACCCTCAGAGGGGGGAAAAGAAAATATAATCAAAAGGATTTATAAAGTTCATCGAGTAGGTAAGGACCTACAACAGAGGTTATGACAAGATCTAGCATGCAAGACCAATGTAATCTTAAGATGTAGGCAGAAAGTTACCAAAATAAGAGAAAAAAAAAACCAAACAAAAGATCCAAGGGCTCACTCAAATAGTTTTTATCAATGACACTCAAATGCTGTAACAAAGCCATCCTTTCTATAAAGGAGCAATTTCTCCTTCGAATTTAGATCCTGCACAGATAAAAATAAACCATTCTGGTTTTATTTTTAAAGCTCTCATCACCTCTAAAATAAATGCTACTGTTTTCATTCTCTATATAAACATGTACTAAAACATGACGAAAAGCAAGCTATTAACAAATGTCTGAATACCGTTGTAAGAAAAGGTGATGTAGGAAGGGACACGAGAATTCCTTAGAAGAAGAAAAATGCTTTGAACAGTACAATCAGTGCAACGGAAACTCTTGTGCTGAAGAGATCCAAGGGCAAGATTAAAATGCAGGTTCAAAAGAGCTGATCTGCAATACTTTCGAAGTATACCACCCACTTGCTGAGGCGACTTGCTTCAAGAGGACCACCTGCGTGAGCAAGGTTTTCTGAAATTCAGAAAACACTACAGAAATGGGCTCAGAGGAGATGAGAGGATCATATTGTGCAGCGAGATGTAAGCAAAAGCAATTAAAAGGGAAAAAAAGTATCGCAGTTATCAGGTTGACATATGCTGCATGATCCCAGTCGAGCACCCACTGCCTCGATGTAAATCACACAAATAGCCCGAGATAAGTGGTGAAAATGAATTAGTGATGCTTATGGCTTGTGATCTGCTATGTGCATGAGCTATGCTGCAGACATGTGCTAAGTGCTTTAACACTCAGCCAACACGAGGTTTTGGTATTTAGAACTGACAGGATTGTTACAAGTTGAGAGCACATCATGTCAGGTGAGAATACTCATCATTTGTATCTCACACCTCCCGTTTGCTAAACCATTACAAGCTCTAGATCATGCAGTCCATTAATAATGAAGACAGCCACCACCAGCTCTGTAATTTGTACCGGAACTAGGCATATCTATTTCAGAATAAACTGTAGTGTCCCCTACCCCTGATCCCATTGCTGGGTTAAAGATATAATTAAAAAAAAAAAAAAAAAAAAAATCAAAGCAAATTGAAATTTGGGTGAAATTTACTACCACGATAAAAAGCCGCTTTCTGTTGGTTAAATGTTTGCACAAAAAGTGACATTTGCTGTGATGCTGTATGGTTGTCACAAGCTGCTACCCACTTTGAAGTGGAGCAGCACATAATGGATCAAATTCTCCACAGAGCTCAATGCCAGAGTTTCAAGTGCTTGGCATCTCGCATTTGGTCCAGCTTCTCTGAAGTGGTCAGCATCCAGCAGCTTCTATTGTGACAGTAAGTGGCAAGATGTTTTGCAAAAGGGCTTAGCTACCAAGCTGCTGAATTCTTCTGAAAAATCTGGTCCAGGATGGTATTGAAGGCAGTTTCAGCTGGTTTGATTGAACCAGCTGTTGAATCACAGTGGATTCCTTGAACTTCTTACTATAATATGCCCACACCACAAAACTCTGCTCTCTCTCCCAACAACCAGGTAGTCAGCACATCCTGCTTCCCACTGGTACTGTTTTATTGTCCCAGAAATACAGAGGTGGGTCCTTTTTTTAATTTCATCCCATCTGCTAAGGCTCAGCCCCAATCCCTATGTTTACATGTAGATGGGTTTCTTCCCATGGTTCAAGGCTGAACCCAGTAATATTGAGGTGACAATACGCCTCTTTTTTGGCTTCTTACTAAATTACATGTTGAAAGATGAGCACAGTTTCAAGCTGTGGGTGTTGGGCTCCACTAGAAACATTCGTCTATGCACCCACTTGGTACTGAGATGCACGTGGAATATGTGTGTGCCATGAAAAGGCTGTGGGAAGGACTGGAATTAGGAACAAACAGGAACCTTACACATACCAAGGAAGCTTTTTGTTGATATCTTATATAAACAGCCTGATGGAGAGGTCTCCGTTTTGACTGGGCTCATCACATTTGAAAACCAGACTGCTTCAGCGCCCAAATGTGGACATAGGCTCTGATTTTTCACAAGCATTTGAAATTAAAATGAATCGGACACCCCTAACAGTATGGCTGAAGAAACCTTATTTTATTCAGTTTAGCAAACCTTGGCCTCAACTTCTTCACACTCTGACTTAAAGGTGTAAAAAAAGTTAAGCATCTGCCACAACTCCTGACCATCTTGCTTTCCTCTTGGCCATGATGTAGGAAGCTGAAGGATAAACTATACAGTGTTTGGCTCACCAAGCAGCTGCACATCCTGCACAGGCTCCATTCAGACAGGAAGAGGCACAGCTCATCCATACCTTTCCAGTACATCCTCAGTACCTTATCCAGGTACAGTTGGACACGGGCAGTCCTGTTCTTCCCACAACCAGATGTTTGAATGTTTCCAGGGATGTGGCATCTACAAGCTCCCTGGGGAACCTGTGCCACCCACAGGGTTTTACCACCCTCACTGTAAATTTTCTTGCTTACGTCTAGTGTGAATTTACTCTAGTTTAAAACCATCACTCCTTGATCTGTTGCAACAGGTCCTGCTAAAAAATCTGTCCCCTTCTTTCTTATAAGCCCTCTTTAAGTATTCAAAGGCCACAACCTCTTCCTGGAGCCTTCTCTTCTCCAGGCTGAACAACCCCAATGCTCTCAGCCTGTCCTCACAGCAGAGGTGTTCCAGCCCTCTGACCATTTTTGTGGCCCTCCTGGACCTGCTCCAACAGGTCCATGTCTTTCTTGTACTGAGGACTCCAGAGCTGGATGCAGTACTCCAGGTGGGGTCTCACCAGAGCGGAATAGAGGGGCAGAATCACCTCCCTTGACCTGCTGACCATGCTTCTTTTGATGCATCCCAGGATCTGATTAGCTTCTGGGATGTGAGCACACATTGCTGGTTCATGTCCAGCTTTTCATCCACCAGTACCCCCAAGTCCTTCTCTGCAAGGCTGCTCTCAATCCCTTCATCCCCCAGCCTGTATCGATACCGAGGATTGCCTCAACCCAAGTGCAGGACCTTGCACTTGTTGAAACCCATGAGGTTCACTTGGGCCCACTTTTTGGGCTTGTCCAGGTCCCTCTGAATGGCATGCCATCCCTCAAGTGTGTCAGCTGCACCACTTACCTTGTTGTCATCTGCAAATTTGCTGAGGGTGCACTTGATTCCTCTGTCTCTGTCATGGATGAAGATATTAAACAGTACTGGTCCCAGTATGGACCCCTGAGGGATGCCCACTTGTCACTGATCTCCATCCAGATGTTGAGCCATTGATCACTAGTCTCTCGATGCAAGCATCCGGCCAATTCCTTATCCACCAAATAGTCCATCCATCAAATCCATTTCTCCAATTTAAAGCGACAGATGTTGTGGGGGATCATGATAAAGGCCTTACAGAAGTCCAGATAGATGACATGTGCAGTGCTTCCCTTGTCCACTGATGCAGTCATCACAGAAAGCCACTAAGTTGGTCTGTGTTTCCCATAGCACATTCAGAAGTTCACAGATGTGCTGAGAAAGATGGGTAAAAAATATTTTACAAAGCAGAGCTGTTAAGAGGCCGCACAGGACAACTGGAGTACTATGCATGTTACATCATTGACCTAGGTCAATTGATCCAACCTGTGGCATTTTCCAAAGAGCTAATCTTGAACTGAATATGCGATGAAGAACTTCTGTAGATGTCCCTGCCATATCCCTGTAGATATTCTGCCAACTTAATCTCTGGCAGGTAGGAGCAAGTTACTGCTACCCAAACATTGGTAGTCAAGAGCAGCATAGAGCATATTGATCATGCTTCTCATATATTTTTGGTGTCTTTCCAGTAGATCTTAAAATTTCAAGCAAGTACAAAACACTATGTTTGGAAATATCTAAATCATAATGATTGTTTGGTTGCAATCACTCCTTGGTGTACTAGCTGCATAGTGATACTGGACAGGATAATAATCCAGCCTGTGATGTGAGCTCCCTACTGGCATAGGGGAAGATCTGTTCACAAGGGTCTGTAGTGACAGGACAAGGGGTAATGGTTTTAAGCTAGAAAAGGGTAGATTTAGGTTGGACATTAGGAAGACGTTCTTTAGTAAGAGGGTGGTGGATCACTGGAACATGTTGCCCAGAGAGGTGCTGGAGGTCCCATCCCTGGAGACATTCAAGGTCGGGCTTAGATAGGGCTCTGAGCCACCTGACCTAGTTAGAGATGTCCCTGCTTATTGTAGGGGGGTTGGACTAGATGGCCTTTAGAGGTCCCTTCAAACTCAACACATTCTATTATTCTGTGATTCATACAGTTGTGAAGAGGTTTCAGCAAGGGATGGTTATTTTGTACAACCTCCCCCCTTAATATGAATGTGTATGTGAAGGTCATCTCCTGTCCAAAGCACAGCAACTCCTGAAAGCCCCTAGACACTATTTCTCTGCAAGAGTTACTAGTAGTTAAGCAGTGTTAGCTTAGAAGACCAAGCTTCTCAGAAGATGCTCAGCTACTATCAGTGGAGGATTTGGGTCTTCCTTTCTGAATGGCAGCCTCCATTTCTCATCCCCAGACAGCGATGCTTGTGTTATTATTTCTCATTAGTGAAAGGCTACAGAAGAAGCACAAGATTAATGACTGCAGCACAGTCTCACTCAGTACCTACAGCAACGGCAGCTGTTACCTCATATGAAACAATATTTTTCTCCCGGGTGCTCATTCCACCTACATCAGCAACAAAGATAGGGGCATTTACAGTTTCCCAAGTTCCTTATCTTTATTTCTAGACATTCTTAGTGGATGGATAAAGCACCACTGCTAGGCTTGAAACAGAGAGGGAAAAAAACCCCCAAACACTACAAAGCTTAGAGATGCACTACAGCCAGATTTAAAAGAAACAGTGAGGAGGGTATGGCAATAGGCCATCTCTTCTAAAACCAGCTCTGACTCCTATCCAGACATATGCTTCAAAAAGAGTGAAACCGCCAAACAGGTATTGATAACAGAGGAATTGTTTTGAAATACTTATTTTCACTTAAAAGGATGAATATCTGTGGTGGAAGAGAACCTGACCGTTGCAGGAACTTTAAGGCACCATCCACACAGAAAAAACCATTTGCCGGCACCGCAGAGAACAGACACGACAAAAAATAGCTTGACTCATCCAGACGGTAATTCAAAGCAGCAAAATATATCCAATTCTACCCAAAACCCCATCATGCATTTTCCACGTGGAAAGTAGACGGCTCCCACAGAGAATATCTTGTTGTCCTAAGCACTTCTGAAGTTGCACTAGAAAAATCTCTCTTCCACCGAGTCACGCAATACATGGACACATTGCTGCTTATCACACATGCACATTATTTTGTACAGCTCTGTACACTTACGCTGCTACTGGGGATACAATTTAGTGAGGACTTGACCTGAGGAATGATAGACCAATCTCCGTACATGCAACGATCCCAGCAAAGGGCTGGAGGTGCCCGGTACCTCTCACAAGCAAGCCTGTGCTGTACGCAGTCATCCTACACCCTGCACAGTGCGCAGCTGATTTACAGCAACGGCTTGAGCACAAACTGATTTGGATAAGGGTTGTTCCCATGGTGGGAATGAGCAGTGCTGGGTTCAGACTTCACTGAGGATATAAAGTTGTTCCAGTATCTAAATGTGTGCATGTAACTCTGACTATTATCCATCACTCAGTATCCAGAAGAGACGAGAACATCTCACCCACTCTTCATTGGCCCGGTATTTCTAGCAGCTAACAGACTCTCTGTTAACTGGAAAGGAAGGACTGTGCATTTCTGAAGCTAGAGGATCTCTCACATCATAAACACAAAGTTGTGAATGTCATTTCACCAGAGGATACAGCTCCCTTTTCTTTTGAACTAGGAATGGGTGAAATAGACTGGACAAAATAAAACCTGATCCAGATTTCCTCTGAAGCCTTGAGATGGCCTTCACAGAGAATTAGATACAACGGACATGTTAAAATAACTAGATCTCATTTGAAAACTTCAAAGAAACAGAAACACCACAGGCCACATTTTAAAAACGGACTGCCTGAACAGTGAAAGGAAAACTGTGTAAGCACCACCTCATATACCAAATATGCACTGATGTGTGCGAAAAAGGATACTCACGTACTCCACCACCATTTCTCCTCAGGCAGTTGTCCATTCCCTTACAAAAACCTGGTCTTGTACAGACAGAAAGTAATCAAATCCATTTGTAAGAACATTTTGGTTATCTAATCTTGAAAACATATCCCCAAACGGTACACTCTGCCTGAAGAGGCTTCGTATGCTCAACCAACATGCAGAGCTGTTGCCAATATTAGTATTCAGGCTGGTTCAAATTTCCGTACAAAGCTCGATTTTAAGTACACTCATTTCTGAGTGCCCAAATGGAAACACTGACTTTTGCAGGGCATGTTGTCAGTAGTCTCTTCTTCAAAAAAGCCCTTCATGATTGTCTCCTGCTAGATCTCTCCCGAAGTCCCTGTGGCAGTTTTGGAAAGGTAAAGTATATCCCTCGAGTGTTTTCTCTCTATTTTTTATGAAGGAATCCATGGTCCTTCTTACAATGCTTACCGGCAGGAGTCTTGCAGTGAAGTTTCCAGGTATTGCACAGAGTGATTAAATAAAATCTCTTGGAAAAATTTCAGTCTGATGGCATCAGGCTCTAGGCTACAGCTGTGTCCACTGCAAGAACAGAAGAGAGGTGCAAAAATCATTTTAGTGCACTTTTTCACTTTGTTATCTTTCCATAAACATGCTCCACTAAGCCAGAGGTGAGCTGGCTGATGTCCACCGGCCCAGTCACCCCACCTCACAGCCCTTGCAGGGCCCCTGGGGATCTGCTGCCTTGCCCTGGGCATGCATCAAGGGAAAATGGGTTCAGGAGGATGGGTGAGAAGCTGGCTGAGGACCCCAGAGGCTCTGGCCCAAGATTTTGCCAGTCAGCTTGATTACAAACATTTGTGGCATCCCAATGAGAACACTTCGAAATGCTAGAGCCCACACCACAGGCAACAACTGCAGAGTGCAGTGCTTATTTATTTATTTATTGTTATTTATTAACTGAAAATTAATCTGTTTCTACACTTTTTAAATGGGCGTGTGTTATAAAAAACTTGCCCGGTGCAGTGGAAGGAGGTATTTTTCCATTGAGGGAAGAAAGGAGCATGCTGAACAGTGCACTGCACAGCCATGACACCAGCTCCTGCAGGCCATGTCCTAGCTGACCTTTTTTAAAACTCAGGAGTTGATTTTAGCACTCGAGAAAGTGAGAAGCAAGTAGCACAGATGTGTTGTCCAAGCTTCCGTGCACAGCTCTGCCAGCACAGTGCATCTTAGCCATGTCCTGCAATAACCTTGTTATCCCAGTCCCTGGGAAGAGACTTTTGTAATTTTCCCATGATTTGATGCTTCTATGGACTTTTCTATAGCCTGCCTCACCAAAGCACAGTCAGGGTCTCTAATCATTGAGCCTTTACTTCTCTCCATGGTGCCTGCCAGATTGAGCTGTGATATTATTGCCATTTTTCAGATGCAGAGAAAGGCTCCAGCACAAGCTTCAGGGTCAACCCAGGATCCTGGATAAAACTGGGAAGTGAGCTCTGGGTGCAGGCAGGGATGCAGGCAAGAGGATCCTGGCGCTGTGTCAGGATGCGTGAAGGTTGACCTGGAGCTGCCAGCACCATGGCTTCACAAAAGCCATGGGAGTGAAAGCTAGCACTTCTCAAACTCTGACAAATAGAAGGAAAGGCAGCTCCCTTGGTCGGTCCCACTTTCAAATCCTATGGACTTGAAATGTCTGAAAGGTCGGTGCTCAACATCAGCTTTCAGCAGCAGTGACATCTGACCGAACAATGACGTCTCGAAAGTACTAAACTCTGCAAAATTCTGAGGTTCTGCTCTTGTGTTTGCTAGGCACAGGCAAAATGTTCAATATTTGTCAAATTTCTCTTCTCTTTGAGCTACTGCAATTCTTAAATACAGCAGTATCATCCATGAACATTCAGAAGAAAAGCTAAATATAAATTAAAGAAAACAACCCAAGTAGTGGGGTCTGTGTGCGTCTCTAAAAACCAAGACTCCAACCCTGATCTAAACCAGACTGTTTCTCTCCTTCCCCCCACCCCTCTCTTATTTAAAGCGAACTGGAAGGGAAAAGACTTCATCAGTCTCTGAGTCTGTAAACCTTTCCCCTCCCTAATATCCGAGACAAGACTTAAAGAAGAACCAGTCTGGAACAGAACATGAAAAACCTTCTGAAAAATGACTAGAGGCCTAATGCTGTCACTGTCCCATGTTTATTTTTCTTTCTTTGATGTCTGATGTCAAAGAGAAAATAATGTCATCTGCTGGAAACTCAAACATGTTTGCATTTTGAGGTAATTAGAATTAATGTTGGAGGGCAAAACTAACACCGAGCCACTCCAGTCTTTCCCATGTGAGGAAAACATTCCGTAATGACTTACATTTAATCTAGGAGCTGGCAGGCAGTCAGGAGCAGCCTGGATTCAGGCAACAGGGTAATATTTCAAAAACATTTTCTTAAAAAAAAATTGAAATAAAATAAATAAAATAAGCTATCTATATGTGCTCTGATTTATAAATGACGGCAACCTGACTGTGCTGCTTCAATTCCAGAAGGGTGTAACTCTGCTGAAAGTCAATGGCTGACAAGGGTGTAAATCAGGCAGTAATGGCTGTCTTGGTTCAAGACCACCACTGCTTCGTAAGTACTCAGCACCCACAATTGCAGCCAGATTTTCTAAAGAGCTCAAGCCCCCATTCACATTTAAACAAGGGCCAGATTTTTGTAAGTGCTTAGCACGCAGTCTCCCCCCGTTGTGACGTTAATGGCAACATGCTGAGCTCTTTCGGAAAATTGGTCATACATGTTTGTTTTGGACTGAATCTTGTCACCCTTATACACGTTGAGTAGCATCTTACTTAGTGAAGAATCCTACTAAGCAGTGCCTCTCTGTGTGAGTACTGCTGCAGAAGGACTCTCTCTCAAATGACAAATGCAAGGCGTGTTGCTCAATGTCCTGCTGGACGAGTCTCAGATACTTTGGTTATTACCGAGCTATAAAAGCCTGACCTGATGATAATCAAACTGAACTGAGAAGGTATGGGTTAAAGCTTGGCTTATGAGAAACTGGGTTTGGTCCTCACAGGGTGGAAAGAAATAAAAGGTTATTTCTGGACTGAGGACTTTAATTTGAATTACTCAGCTGTCTTCAGGGGTTAAAAATAGAAAAGCAACCTTTTCCAATTCAAAGAAAATAAATGGCTACACTTATCTGTGTGGGTAATTAAAACCAGCTGAACTCGAAGAGCTGAAACCTTCCACACAGCTAGTTCTTGCTGAGGAGTGGCTTCCTAGCAACATTTGACATAATAGAAAAAAGTATATTATTAAGGATTACTCTGGGGTAAGTGTAAGGCAGCCTGTTGCTACATTCAAAGACAGGTTATTGGTGATAGAACTACGGAACAGATTAAAACATTCAAAAACCAAAACAAAAATCTTTTCGTTTCATGTGGGTCATTTGTGACTCATTGACATCAATTGTAGTTAAGAGCAGAACAAATGCTGTACTTTCCCTTCTGCAACTCTGCCCAGGAGTGTGCCCTGGCCCTTGGCATTGCACAGCTGCCGTGGCAACTCAAATGACTGCAAGTATGGCTAATGCACTCACATGATGTGCCTTGCGCTGCAATTCCACCTCATCGGTTCCCTGAGACCCACAGGGACTTCACTGGTTGAATGATCATTTCCCCCTTTTCGTGCACTGTCCATGAGTTTCTCTTTTTCTGCCTCTTCTGACAGATCATGTGGTCCAACAGATACAGATGAAAGAGGAATGACACATGGCTGTTTCCGTTGGCTGGCCTGGGTCTGTCTCAGCGCACTTGGGCAGAATGACTGTGTGTGCAAAGAGGAAGAGATGGAGTCGAGGACGAGTCGCTCTCACGCTGCATCTTGCTCTGCTGTCTGTGGTCACATCACATCTCTCTTCAGCCTTCTTGTCTGTGCAGCTGAAGCCCTGGTCTTACACCAGTGTCATTCAGTGGAGTTACTCTTGCTCTGTACCACTATTGTGGCATAGAGAGTTGTTCTGGAGGTAGGTGGCCATCATATGCTGTCATCCTACCTTTCCAGCCCCTCTACCATACCGTCGCAGTGCATCCTTCTATTGACTTCCACTTGATGGCCAGCTAGCAATTGCAAAGGCAGTAAATTAGCTGAAAGAATCTGCAATGTCTTTCTGCGCAAAGGACAACACTTAAAAGGTGATTTTTCTTCATGTAACAGCCTATAGGAAAATGAGATGCAAAACTTTCATTATTATCCAGATCACCAGTCTTTTTAAGCCTGCAGAGCTGAAAATAGATATCTTTTATATTTGCAACACATTTTCTTTATTTAGCTGTGGCCAAAAAAAGTAAAACAATGGCATGCTGTCCTTTTCAAATTTACGTTGGCCCATACAGACAACTCCAAAGACAATTTCCTTAATCTGCGATTGCCTCCCAGGCCTGGACTTAACCAGGCCGTTTCCCATGTTGACAAGACAAAACAACTGTAGAAGGCATATTCCTATGAATGTCAAGGCCATACAAATTCCTGGGCCCTGAGTGCTGCCTACACATCAGATGTGCTCCAGCCACAGCCAAGCCGGAGGCTAGAAGAGGCGGAGGGCCATGGAATGAATTTCTCGCTGTTTTCTTAAGCCCTGGCCTTCTCTGCTGCTTCCCATCTTCCCTACCCTGTTCACCTTTCCATATTTTCCTTCCTGTCCTTCCAAATGCAGGGTTGCTCACTGGGAACGAGTGACCTGCTGCTCACTATCAGTTTATGCAGCTATGGGAAGAACTGAGTGCTGATCAGTTCTTGCGTGTATATGTTAAACCAAGCCGGGAGCTCTTCTTTCAGAAGAGCATTTGCCCATTGACTCCAGCTTCCCATTCTCAGGGAAAGCGATGGGTAGTGGTGGGAAATGGATTGTCAGGAAGCAAGTTCTCACACAGAGGAAAGGCAGCACAGCTCCAAATCTCTGTCTTTTTTTATCTGAAAAAACATATTTCCTTCTGCTTTCTTCTTTTCTAGGAACAGTGTTGCTCTCACAGCCTGCCTGCTGCTCGGTGCTGCTCTCTCCCAAGATTCTTACCTCTCCATCTACTCCATTGCTTCTCTCCTTTGTTTCCTTTGTTCTGTTCCTTGTGGTTCTGCTTCCCCACACTCCATTTCATCTCCAGCAGCCAGGGTTTGCACAGCAAGGGTATGGTGAGATTAACCAGGTTTGGAAAGTTTGCCTTTGCTGTGCACACATGCTCTGTTTTCTTCCCTCCACTCCCAATGAAGAAAAATGTGTCCAAAACTGCTGTGAAGTTCCTCAGTGAAGAGCTGGCACAAAGCTCCCAAGCCAGAGCAGAGCCATGCCTTTGTCTTGCACAGGAACCCACACACAGCTTACAACACACAGAATACTAACTGTTAATAAGAGTAAAAATTATCTCCCTACACAACATGCTAGCACTTTGGTTAAATTAAAAAAAGTAAAAATGGGATATTAAAAAATATACCACACAAATCACAAGTATTTCACTGCTTAATACAGATATATCAAACCCAAAACTCGTTTCACTTCATTTGGTGTGAAGCTGTGGTAAGTCCATTAAAGCTGAAGGAGTTGCATCTGCCTAGAACTGGCACAAGCCAGATCACAATCAGATCCATTACATCTATTGCTATAATATCATCACCTTCCATATGGTGCCGCAACTAGTCCGTATGCTGAACTGAGTGCTGCCTAAAATCTGTTCATCCCAAAAGCTGCGCTGATCTTCGTATCCCTTATACCAAGAGAAGCAGCTCCCTCCTGACCCACAAAAGTACCGACATTGTCACAGGGCTGTTTAAAAGTTCCTGTGTGTTATGGAGGATTCAGAACTGAACCTCATCTACCTTCAAACACAGCTATTCAGATCAGGCTCTCTGGCAAAGGGTAGGGCTGAATTTCCTTAGTAGAGTCTATGTGGCTCTAGCCCTTTGCAAACTGTACACTGTGATATAGTCCTTCACTCTCTTGCAAATTCACTTCTCACTTCCCCAAGGATTCATGTGAAGCTTACCTCTTTGAAGTAAAAGGTTTCCAGCTTCTCTGCCTGATCTATTACAAATAGTCACTGTGGACTTCCTAGTTCTGTTTAATAACAGCTATATCTACTCACTTAGAAAATATATCTGTACCAGTATCCCACTTACTATTTCACACCTCACTTCCTTTGGATGAGTACTCTGTTAACTTTACTGAATATGAGCTTCTTCCCAATTCCTCCAAGCAGAGAGTCTTCAACCCTGATCATACTTTACATCCCTGCAATTAAAGTGTTGGAAGCAGGAATCTTTCAACAACAAAGGACCAACACACAAGTACACTTACATACTTCAAAATCCTCTTTCACTGGCATTCAGCTGTCATACATGGCATCCAACAAGCAGCATTTACCATTGTGGACTTATCCTCATGTCCTCTCCTACCTTGATCTACTGTCATGGCCCAGTTAATTTCTCATTTAAACCTCACCTTCCTTGGGTGAAATGGTTTGTTTGTTTGTGTGTTCGTCCTGTAGCGGGAGCTGCAGCAGATTACTCTTTAACCACATACCGTATCTGGCCTTTTATTTGTCCTTCACTTTCCAAATGAGATCATCTCGCCTGATCTTCAGGTTAAATCTCTGATCTAAGGGGGAGAGGGATTTGCTGCTGTTTTCCTTGCACTATTTGCCCCGCTGGAATTTCCTCATATTTATTATAATCAAGCTCCCCAGTTTTAAAATATGAAATCTATATTGCCAGTGATCAATACCATCCAGTGGAGCACGTATGCTTACTGTATGTGTTAACTCCTGCTTTTTCCTTAGGGGTAAACTGAACCTCCCCCAAACTACGCATCAAAACGAGTGGCTTTAAATAGCAGTCATCTGTGGTATTAATCAAGTTTCTTCTTAAAACCATCCCAGATGTGCCACTCAACCAGCTTATACTGGTTTCTGTAAGAACACCCACTGTTATTATTGTACCAACAGATTTTGCAACTTCCTTAATTTCTTTTAACACATGAAGGTCTCGAGCTGAGATCTTTTGCAGCAATGAGGGTGTGCTAACAGCAGAGGGTTGCATAAATCTGTGGAGCAGGCCGATGGACAGAGAGGGCTGTAGGTACGGTGTGGATGAGGGCAGGGTTACTCTAAATAGCTTGCAAGGTCTGTAATGGAGCTGACCACTTTCTTCAGTCTGGAAGTTACTGGAAAGTGGGCAGAGGAGCAGGATGTAAAGTTTGCCTTACACAGCTACATAGGAACGTGAATGTAGATTGTGTGAACCCACCTGCACTTGCTTGATTCCTTTTTTTTCATCGTTTGAGGGACAGGGAGTGTGTCAGGAAACCTGTTAGAAAAGGCAAGCGGATGGGCAGCCATCCACAGCCACTCTGTACCAAAGCGGTGAGGAAAAATGATGTTTGGCAGAGGATCAGGATCCTATAAAAGAGCTCTCCGTCTGGGCCTGGGACGCTTGGGACATTCTGAACATTTTTCTTTCTACTACCCTCAGGCAGTGGGAAATTACTACCTCTTGTGTGAGTGGAGAGAAAACAACTAGGCAGGCTCCATTTCAGCATGCAGGAGGTAGGAGGGTCACCTCGCCAATGAGGTGCCTTTTAGTTATGTCAATGGACAGGCATCTCCATTCTGACAATCCTTTGGGGGTGCCCTGTCCACTCAATATTCCTACCCTGCATGGTCCAAGGAGCATTAGGGCAGTACTTGTGGATTCTTTGATGAAAGCAGTCCTGTAAGATGACCTGATGCTCCCTGGATGTGAAAGCCTAGCTGTGCATTATCATACATTCTGAGTCTGGTTTTTATTGGATTTGCCACACTGAAAATTTGAGATTAACACAGAAATCACAATGGTGAAAGCAAAGCCGGAGGAAGGCCCAGTGAAACGACAGCACAAATAGCTGAAAAGTCTTTGTACTGTGGGCCTTTTTCAGTCATACCCCTAATATAAACACCAAACTCAACCCTATGACATTAGAGAAATCCAATAACAGTTTCTCATGCAATGGAAACATTTTTGTAGAGAATTACATTCTATTTGGGAGCTGGCTATCTATTACAACCAGCAATTCAAGTCAAAGCAATAGAGTAATAATTCAAAAATGATTAGAGCAAAACAAATAATCACATGAACGGTATTATTTTGCAAAACATGTGATCCTCAGTAATTTGTGGTTTTTGGTCCCTGGTGCTAAAACTGTGCTGTGTCTTTAATCAAGCTAATTATGCAAAACTCTCTGAAGGTCATAAAAGGTTCAGGCAGAGGCTTTTTGATGCTAAAATGCAGACCAAACACCCATAGTACATTGTTCTGATTAGAAACGAAGCACTGCTTTTTTCAGATTAATGCTGTATTTGAAATTCCACGGTGAAATACCAGCATTTATACCTTACATACTCTCAGACTGCTTTGCACATTGCTGCGAATATCCAACTAGCCTCTCCCGCTCTCTAACATGGATATGGAAACGAGCCTTCTCTTTCCATCACCATGCCCTCTAAAAACATTACATTATACTTACAGCATTTATTTATTTTTGGCAGCCAGCCAGAAAAAAAAATTATAATCCTCTTTCAAAAATACTCCTCCCTGTGAATTGGATTATGTTGTAATCCGTTCTGGATCTACCCCAGGCCTGCTTCCCTTCTGGGGTAAAATGACAACGTTTTGGAAGCACTGCAGGGCTGGGTGGAGGGGGTGGACCACCGGGAGACTGTGATACAGCCCAGGTTTCTCTCCCACTCCTTAATTTTACAACCACAAGGAAAAAACCTGTACACAGAGTGGGCTTTGTCCGTCTGTGAAACACACGCTCACCCAGGTTGCTGCTGCTCATGAGGTCATGGCACAGGACACTCAGAAATGGTTAGCAACGCTGGCAAAGCGGTGATACTGGCCCTGCTTGGCATGAGGGGTGTGGGGTGGGCATGGAGTGTCCCGGGCACAATTCTACCCCACCAGCACTATTCAGGGCTGCCAGCCAAGGCCTAAGCCATTGGAGCCATACCCCACTGCCATGGGGGTAGTGGCACCTCCCAGCACTCCTGCAAGGCTTTGCTGTGGCTCTTCTGCCCCCAGTTTCACTGCTTATGCTGTTTCATTGGCATTTTACATGACTCTTTACCTGCAGATCACCACTTTCCTTTATTTTCTTCTTTTTCCTGGGTGATCTTGGTGGCCACTCTTCTCCATCTGACTTCGTGGAGAGTTGGGGATTGCTGGTGTTCTGGAAACCTGATCACCGTGTCTCCGGCTGCAGTGTAGGGACCAGAACTCTCTTCAACTTAAATTGAGGGCAACTCGATGACAAACTGAAGGGACTTCAGAGAAGGGAAAGAATGATCCAAGGCTCAGATGTGGGCTGAAGGAAAATGAAGGGAATGGGCTTTGCACATATCTTGGCTGAATGATATCTAATTGAGGTATGATAATTCCCCATAAGTCTTAGGAGGATATAAACACTTAAGAGGCAAAGGAATTGATTAGGACCAGAAAAGGGAGTATAAATGCAATTAATGAGATGAAACTGAAAGCAGGAAAATTTATGTTTTTGAGTAACATTTCCTATTAACGAGATCTACTAGTGTGGGGTAGGATTCCAAGGAGAAGCAATGGAAACCTTGTTGCTTAAGTTATTTCAGAGAAGACTGGACAAAACACTCAAGAACACACTGTAGGGAACAATTCCACAGTGACAGGAGGATGGAAAAGATGATCTAATAGTAGCTCTTTCCATTTCTAGTTTATATAGTGACTTTATATTTGAGGGGATTTTTTTTGAGCTGCCAACCAGTTGTCAGTTAAAGAAACATGCTAAAAGTTCCTTCTGGTATTCCATAATAGTCCCATATTTCTCTGCTTCCCAAGTCCTGTCTATTACATATGTACACAATAGGCCTGATGATTTATAGCAAAAAAGTCATCCTCCATTCACCCTATTTTGCTGAGTACTGCAGGGTCTCTGAACAGTGGTTGTCTTGTGTGCTGTATGAGCTAAAACATCGCAGAAAAGCACAGCAAATTCACTCAGATGATTCAGTATTAATTTCCTGGTTTTGAAAAATTGAAAAGTCAAATCTTCAGTGTCATTTGAAAACTATTTCTTTTTCCCTATTACCTTTTCTTCACATACACAGGCAGTTGTGTAGAATAACCTTTGGAAAATCTTTGTAAATAGAGCCTTAGTAGGAGAAAGGCAGAACCAGGCATTATTCAGTAAAAAAGAGAGGGGAAAAAAAGGGCTCCTTGTACTGCAAAAGTACCATAAGAGAAAGGGAATTATTTCTTATGACACATTTACTTCGGTACCATTGACTTTATAATACGTACCATTCCATTTTGCATGAGTTCTATTCTTTGATTGCTTTATATCATATAGATGAGTGACACACTCCTTTCAAGGAGGGAGGGAAATAAAGGTTCCCTTAATGTCTAACCTAATCGTCTGAGTGGAGAACTGCTAATACAGATTGCCTGGGGAGGTGGAGGACAGGAGTTGAGTCATCTGCTAGAAATGATGTAGATAAAGCCCATCCTGCTTTAGGTGAGTGTAGATTAGATGACTGCTCAAGCTCCTTCTCAGCCATATTTTCTGATTTTTTCAGCATCAGCTGGTCTCTCAGGAAAATTTCCAGATATCTGCCAAAGTATGTGCAGATGCGTATAGATCAGCTAAATTCAAACATCGGTAGAGTTTAAGGTCAAAATAGATTGTTGAGTTTATCTTGTCCAGCATTTCTGAAGATTTTCCAAACCATGATCTCATATTACTATAGAACACAATAATTCCCTCCTCTTGACTGTAAAGGAAGGGCAGCTGAAATCCTGTCAGAGGTCCCAGGACTCAAAGATTGAGAATGAAGGCTGTAGTTCAGCCCCTGAATAGAACTGTACACACCAGCTCCCAGTGCAGATAGGAGCACAGCTGCATGATTTAAGTGTGCAAATAGCGATATCCACAGACAGGCCACAAGGCACGCAAAGAGAGGGACCCAAGCTCTGCTGTCTGCCACATACCAGATAAATTGCTGCTAAAAGGTGACTGATTTTCACAGACTCATACTAACGTATACTGACACTGTTCAGAGACTCATGCTAGCATATACCACAGCTAATGCTGACTTCATTAAAGCCTTCTGGTCAATGAAAGCAATTGTGTGTTGTCTAGTGGTTGGACTGGAAGACAGGAAAGGATTTGATTCAATACTAGCTGTGCTACTGACTCATGGCTTACCCTCCAAGTAAGTCATTTGACCTTTCTGCAGTTCAGTCAATCTGGCTGGAAAATTATGCGGGAAGAAGGGAAAAGCACTATTCTTACTGAAAACCACAGACGGAATCTGAGCTGAGTTTTCCTAGGGTAAAAAAGAAAGAGACAATATCAGAACGTGAATCAGGATCGGAACCTCCCTGGCCTTTTCCACTCAGGACGTCTGGTAGTATCATCATTATCATAGCAGAAAATATTTTACTCCAAGTCTTACTTCTAGCTCAGAAACCAAAAGGAAATACTCGGTGCTTGTGCCAGGTACACTCAGCTCCTGAATAGATTGAAGGACTATCTGAATGGATTTAATAACTTTGGACTTCTCTACATGGATCATATTTAAAGGGTATAAATAACCAGAGCAAAAACTGGAACAGAGATGGATTTATATTACTAATATTTTTTTTTCAATTTTTCTGATGGGAAAATGGAAAAAAGTACGGACTTAAAAATACCTTTTTTTCCTTGTGTTATGCTTTCTGTCAGATTCTGTACTATAGAGACCTAAAGAACATTTTTTGGCACAATACCAAGCTAAATACAACGTGGTGTAAGTTCCTAATAATGGAAAGAAAGTTGTGGTGGGAAAGTGTCTAGAGCAGCTTTTGTAGACAGAAGGTCCCCGAATTGGCTGCAAAAACAATTTCTTTTTCAGAATGTCTTCCTCATTTTGAAAATATAAATAGCTCTAATTAAATGCCCCAACCTTTTTCTTTTAGTATGAGTAGGAAGTGGAGTTGTAAAAGATTGATTTTGGCCAGTACTGCCATAAAGTGGTGAAAACAATAATGACCTGTAAGGAAAACTGAAATTCAATGGGGGCTGGATTTGTGGTTCTGGATATCTTGAAAATACCTCTATTTTTGTGAGAAACCTCTACTAGACCCATGAAATCAGACTCCCCCCTTGATTCCAGGAACGTTTGAACTAGACTGAAATGCCCTCACCGTGACAGATTACTCAGGCTGAGACCTACCGTATGAATGGTACTACTGAAGACACATCTACCCATACAGCACCACTTGATGTACCTCTACGCAGTGAGTCTCAAGGGGATAATTGAACAGAAACCCATGAGCACTCTGCAGTGAGGGAATCACATGCAAAATGCTGAAGGTGAGTGAGTCTGTTGGATTCAGGCACTGTGAATTTTCAGTTCCGAGACAGCCAGTCAAAAGACCTGCCTTATGAAAAATGGTTATATATTTTCATGGATCCCCTTAGGTCTTCTGACCTGCTTTCCAGAAAACTCAAGAAGTATGTAGGTCTTTCTCAATCTAGATACAGGGAGTATCAGAGCTTTTAGGTTAGTCAGACCCAGTAACTATAATGACAGCGTTGCACAATAGGTGTCATTAGTGGGGAGGAGCTGGAACATGAAGACGAGTTTTCTTCATCAGAAATTGTATTATTATAAAATGGAGTACAGATAGGAACAGTTTTATGAGTCCCAGGGATACCACTTCTCCATCAGTATCGTGAGAAGAAAAGAAGCCTCCCAATTTTATTTTAAATTAGGTGGTAAAATATGATTAAGAGGCTCCTTGTGGGCTCCCGTGAATTAATCACCATCTCTGAACTGTTGTGTTAAAAGACATGGAGGACATAACAAACAATAGAGGCCTGGCAAGATTTCACACTAAACAAAACTGAACTGAAACTTTAGACTTCTTTGAACTCAAACCTGACCTTGACCTAAGTTGGATTTACATCCAGAAATTATTCTCGTGGCTTATACGCAGAAAGTCAGAACTGTACCACTAGACATGAATCACTGTGAACTCTGATGCTCTGAAATAGAGCCATGCGTCTGTACCACCTGGAAAGTTAAAAAAATTTGAAAGTAGAGTTTGACAAGAGCTGTCAACATGGTAAGCATGTCTCATCTCTTAGAGTTCTGAATAGTTTCAAAAGTTTTGCTTTCAATCTGTGCAGGCACTTCATTTTTAAAATTCCCCTCTGTTACTTCTTGTGTGTAGGAGACAATTATTTCCCAAATGGCTATTTTTTTCTCATATCACGCAATCTGGAGGGGAATATTGTATCTTTCTCACATGCTTTTACCTTGTTAACTTTGTACATTCAGATCACAGTGATATCATAACTTCAAGGAATTAATTTGGTCATAAAGTACTAGTGCAACATGACCACATTACAGGAACAACATTCCTGAAGTAACCCCAAGTTTTCTTACTTCTTTGAACCTCGCTTTGACAGTTATACTGCATAAATTACCTTACACTGCAACAAGCAAAGAAATTGGAGCCAAGACCAAAGAGACAGATGCAACAAACAACTTTTCTCTTTCCCTTTTGTTGAGTTGGTCAAACGCAAGCCAGCTGCACACTAGAAGCAATGGATGCATGGCAATTATGTGTGCATTAAGTATGCCCCAAATTCTTTGTGTCCAGTCAGCCTTGGAATAAAGAGAAAAAAAAAAAAAGTATCTGCACATATGAAGATTTAGCCTTGCTCTGAAGGCCAAGCATTTAAATGAAGAATTTGCCTTCAGAAGATGAAACAGCCAGATTGACTTGCAACTTAGCATAGATACTCTAACATCGTATTAGTGCTGTCTAAAACACGGTGCAGTCAGAAGGCCCTAAAATTTGCCAAATTTGGTGTCAAATTGTGCTCTGTCATCATGACTTTACACTCATATGGTAGTGTGGTGGTTGTTATCTTCATCTACAGAAGAATGGAAGAGTTGAGACTGTTGCTGGTTTTTGCACTTTCCTGCTTTTCTTGTTCTCCATATGAAAACTTTCTACCTCTCACCAAGGTAAGATAAGGCAAGTGGTTCTAAGAAAGTTCCTTTCCCATTTATCCTTCATCTTGGAACTTGCCAAGATACACTATATCCAGAAGTTTGCCTTCTCTTTGAATTTTTATTAGTGCATCAAGTTGTCAGACATTTTTTCTGAGTCAAATCTCCAGAAGTCTGCTGTGACCATGCAAGTCATGCTTTGGAACCATAATGCTCAATATTGTATGCTTATGTGATTACGTAGATTATATACTAGAAAGCTTTTATTTAAAGATTCTGCTCTTACAGTGAACAAACAAAGGGCCAAGATGAGAAGAAATTTAGGAATTTAATCTCAGAATTTCACATTTGGAAAGTAAGAAGGAAACAACTTTGTGATAGGCTCCTCTCCTCTCGTTTCCTCTCCGAATAATTTGAAAACTGCTGCCAGCTCTGTAATGTGGGAAGTGTTCCCACATGTGAGGCTATCGATACACTTGAAGCCAAATACACCTTTGTGCTTTTGAGACGCTGGCCTGAGGCTTACTTTCTCTGCCACCACTAGCATCACAGCTTCTGAGCACATTCCAAGCAGGCAAAAGTTTACTAAACAACCAAGAGCTCTGCTGCAAAATAAGATTCTACCTTTGTCCCAGTGCCAGTAAAAAAATCCTCTCCCTCATCTCAAATGGCATTATTCTGGGCTATAAGGGTTTACTTTTATATCTGTACAATCAGCAATGGACACATTGTCATAAATTGCAACAACTGTGCATTTCCAGAAGGTTCACGAAAAAAAAACCCCAAACTTTAAGAAGTGTGCCTCATCTCTGTTCCTAAAAATGAAGCTATCCTCTACCACCTCACCATTCTCAGCCTTTCCTCAAATTGGAGAAATAGTTCCCCAAGATATTGCCTTGGCAAAAAGGAGAAATCAGAATAAATCCTGATATTGGAGGGAAGTAATTTTTTGCATGACCTTGAGGGCTAGGCGTGGGCAGAATAGAAAGGGGAGATTCCTGTTTTTCTACACAACCCTGTAACTCTACTTGGAAGGTCCCAAAAAATCAGACTGGAAAGTTGGGTTGCTTCTAGTCACGGTATCACTACAGTGGTATTTTTAGTGACTTATTTATTTCTCCCAAACCCCCCAAAAGAATAAATACCAGAGAACTTTTTTGGAGCTTTACAAGTAAACAGAGAAGAGATGACTTCCAGTAATCATAGAATCAAAGAATAGTTTGGGTTGGAAGGGACCTTAAAGATCATCTCATTCCAATCCCTCTGCCATGGGCAGGGGCACCTTCCACCGATCAGGTTGTTCAAAGCCCCATCCAACCTGGCCTTGAACACCTCCAGGGAGGGGGCATCCACAGCCCCCTGGGCAACCTGTTCCAGTGTCTCACCACCCTCAGAGTAAAGAGTTTCTCCTAATATCCAGTCTAAATCTACCCTCTTTCTATTTGAAACCATTATCCCTTCTCTTATCACTGCACTCCCTGATAGACTCTCCCTCCCAATCTTTCCTGTAGGCCCTCTAAGGTTTTAAAAAAAATTGTCTGAAACCCTTGTCCAGGTGGCACATCCAAAAACTCTGGTAGAATGGTACAGCATAAGCTATTGGTACTGATGTGGGTTAGTCTTACTTATGAATAATGTCAAACCTGTGCCAATAAAAGATTTATCATGCAATGCTATGTCTTCTCTCCCTTCTACTGACCAAACAAAGTGAAATCAAAATTAATCAGTAAATTACTCTAACCTCGGTAGGGTTTCTCATTAATTTGTGGTTTCTCATTTCCCACATCCCCATCGCTGCATAAAACTTCCCTTTTTACAGACAGTTCACTGTTTACATGATAAACATACTCCCTGCATTACCCTTCTGGACTTGCTCAAGCGTGAGAGCTTCAGCACATCCCACTTCCTTACCAGCCCCTTGAAACCTCCTTGATGACAGTGCTTGGTGACCACAACAGGCAGTGAGTACTAATATTGCAGTACAGAGAATTTCCCCCCACCAATGAAGCATAACATTCAGTTTCTCCAGCTGTTCTTCTCATTCCTGGAAACCTGCTGGAAAAAGCCACTGTGGAGGTAAATGGACTATCTTGGCACAGAGGCATCACCCACATCTCAAAAGAACTGACCAAAGAGGATGAGGCTCTTGCCGTGAGACTGGCAGAGCCTTTTGTTGCACTGATGGGATAGAAAAATGCTTTAAAGTGTGTGTATTATCTGGAAGCTCACCAGAGAGGAGGACATTCCTCTGGAGGTTTAGCTGGGACAATTGATTCCCTGTGAGCTGCTGGCATGTGGGGCATGCCTGCAAGGCTCCATGGCCAATGCTGACCCTTGTCCTGCCGTCCCTGTTTCCCTGTGCCATTGAGGATCCACAAAATGCTGGCTTGCATCTGACAGGCACAGCCCTTCCCCAAGTGGCAGCGTGCACTCCAAAGCACAACAACGAACCCAATCCTTCCATTTCTCCCACTGGCACAGGGATGTCCACTAGTGTTAGTAGAGGGTGGGTATTTCTGTCTCTTTCTCTTTCTTAGCTATGCCAAACATCTCGGAAATTAGACTTCCAGCCTATCTGAAGTAAGATACGTCACTTCAGTAATCATGTTTACTGTGGAAAAATAGACTCCACCAAGTCAGCCTTATGGTGAGGACTTGCTAGAGATAAACCCTACCGAGGCACATATTAATGCCAGGAAAGTCTCTATCCCATCAGTCCTGCCTATCCAACAAACCTCATCAACTCAGAGGTCTTTTGGCACTGTCTCTCCAGAATTACTTCTGTAAATCAACTGACAAGGGTGAGGAGAAAACACTAAAATCTACCAGCAGCTTAGATTATACTTGTCATTTTACTCCAGCACAGGATTTAAGCTATCTACAAAACCAGAGGGTTTTATACTGTGTTCACAATTTACCAAGTTAATTTGTATGTTCCTCCCAATTAATTAACTAAACAGTAAGAGCCAGGACCCAGTCTCAGATCCAGGGATACCATCTGCCACAACCTGGCTCAGTCACACCATGTAAGGTCACCAGTCTGCTGTGAGTGGGCTCAATCCACGGGGTCCCACCTGCTTCAAACTCAGCCATTTCTGAGGCAAATGGCCTCTCCTTGTGATCCTTGTGGCCCTGGAGCTCCTCCAACACCTTTCCAGGGAGGTGAAACTCTGCATGGCAGCCAGACCCCTTGTGCTGCCCAGGGCTCATGCACACTTCTGGGAAACTCATCTGGGACTTCAGGGGAGCATTTCCACTCTTCCAGTTTAACCTCCCCACCAGGACAATGTGATGGAAAAGCAAGGATAAAAGTTTAAGCAGAAGAATGTCTGAATCACAGATATGATACTCTTAAAAGGAATTGAAAATCATAGACTTCTGAAGAAGGGCAAAGTACTGGCTTAGTCACCCTCCCCGTGAAGGCAAGAGCTGGGATGAGCCCATCCTTGTTTTCCACACACTCTCATGCAGGACTCACCCACATTCAGCTGCTGTCCTTTGCAATGACCCCATCAGGAATCCTTGGCAGTTTTCTCTTCACCTTTCTCTGTAAAAACCTCAATGCTCCTGTGAAAGCCCAGTACCTAGAAGATGATCAGCATAATTAGTCTTAATATAGCATCATGGTGGCTTCTTACAGTTAATGCCTAGAAAGGCCACCAAGCATATTTCTGAGGCAGAGCCAACCCAGCAAGCTGCCTAGGTGATGTCTAGGTATGTGTCCACGAAGATAAAAAATAAAGTCATGCAATCTGACCTAAATACGCACTTAGTGCTCCAGGAGAAGGTTCTCTGTTGTGTCACTGCCATGGGGTGTAATGTCATAGAGCAAGAAGTCACTGTAGATAACGATCCCTCTTCCAAGCTGTGCAGAAACGTGCCCACAACGCATTGATTAAAGATTGGCAGAGTGAAGCCCTGGCATTACAGAGCTCCAAAGAATATCTGACTTTGATTTCACTGGATTTAAAGTTTCAGCCATGGGCTACAAATGATACAAGGGTGTGCCTACAGATAAATGTGTTTTCTGGATTGCACTCAGGGTGCTTAGTGCTTTGCGAATTCAGCATGCAGATCTTCATGCTGGTTTTGACATCATCTGAATTATTGTATTTATTTCTTAAACCAGTTAACTGCCTGAAAGTACTCTAGACAAAAAACAATGAAACTATCAAGAGATGCAAAAAAGTGTCTCACCTGCTCACAGAAGATTATGTTCTTTAGAGATAAGCGATTGTCTGCCTTTTAAGCTGTGTTGAATTTAAACATACCTCTGAAATACATATCTTACATATTGAGAAAGGTGCTGAAATGGACATTACAAATACTACACATTAAAACTGTGTTTTAACATGTATATTTTTACTATATCAAGCAAAACGCACAGCCTTTATGTGTAATCACCTAAACACTAACTATAGGTGTACATGGATGTGTATGAGCACATGTGCACACATGTATTTTTAGTAATAAATTTGAAAACTGTAAATAGCAAATAGGAAGAGGGACATTCAGGATGGATCAAGGAATAGTGGAGGAAATCAAACCTTCCTCACAGTTAAGAAAAGGAATATTTATCAACATACCCTAAATCTGAAATTAGAGATGGAAGATACAAATATATCTAGAGAAGTTGTCTAGTTTTGCCTGCATTTACAGAAAAGCAAATGAAAATACAAAATAGATTAAAAATAATTAGGGACTTCAGGTGACTCCACTTCAGAGTGTCAAATTTTATTCACTATAACTTCTGAAGGTTACTTGTTCAGCATTAAAAATGGGGCCATTTTATTGTCTGAAGCGCAGCACCCCAAGGACATAGTTGGAAATGTTAGACGAAGGAGCAGATGTGTGAATTATCTAATTTCCATTGATGTAAATAGGAGTTAAATGCCTAAAGAAGGAACAATGTGCCTCTTTGCTACAGCTTTGTGCTTTAATGGCTTCAGCAGAGACTTAAAACCTGGCCAGAGATTTAGAGCTTACAGAATTTTTCAACCAAAATCTCCGACAACCAATGAATAAGTAACAGCCTCTCCTGTCATTCAGCATGATACTTTTTTTCATCAGTATAATGCTTTTAGGCTTTCCAAAGGTGGCTTAAGCCATAGGACATTTCTCTCATCTGCTGCCTAGGGGAGAGCTGTGTGTGCAGCATCATGTTTTTATTTAGGCAAGGTTTGGGATTATGCTGACAGGCACAGCATGGTAGAAGGAAAGGGCCGAAGAGAAAACGTCTGGGAGGATCCTTGCTTGGTTTAGACAGGATTTGCTTTCAAGGCTAGAATGAAACTCAGATTGAAACTTAGGCTATTTTTTAGCGGCCCAACACAGATTTGAATATATGTCTTGCTGGACTTTCCCCCTCTCCTGTCAGTCCAGAGGGTCACTTGGACCACTTCCTCTACACTCAGGAATACTTTTTTTTTTTTTTTTCTTCCCATTGTTTTTGAGGATGTAAGAAAAAAAAAAAAATCCCATGGGTTTTGAAGGCTGAAATGAAGCAGAAACCTTTTGCTGCTGGCTGCAATGCAAGTACATAGAGATGGCCCACAGCCCAAGCAATGCATTTTTTTTTCTTTGGGACCTTACAATTTGACAAACCTAGACAGTCTTGCAGCTCATTAGTTTGGTAGTCCCTCTGCTTCAACAACAGAAGCAGAGGGAGATGTGACTCATTTCCCAACCATCACTACCTCTGGCAGCTGAAGACAAATTAGTACCCAGTCTCTGGGCCAGCAAGTTAGTTGCCTATACGCTCAGTCATGCCAGGCTTGTGGAGAAAAGGTGATGCTACCTCAGCGCAGGCAACAGCCGTGAGCTTTTCCCTCAGGATTTTCCATAATAAAGTAGGGTAGAAGAAATAGCCAATTCTAAATTAATCACCAATCTACGGTTTTCTACCAGCTAAGGGGAAAGGAGGGACAGGAAAACCTTTATGTATATAAACAGCTATTTTATTTGAATTTTTTTTTTTTTTTTCAGGCAGAAGTATGTTTCTTATTTATCTGAAAACATCCTGTTCAAATTTAAGATCTTCTGTGGTTAGTTGCTGTTCGTTATTATCTGTTCTCAAACCAGTAAGGATGGGAATAATTTCTGATGAGTGAATGATAGGGAAAATAAAACAAATGAGGAGAGAAGATGTATGGGGAATCTTGCATGGTGTGGTTGATGTTATGATCTGTACTTGAAATGAGATAGGATATGCAGGGTCTACCAGCACTTCTAAGAAAAGCAGCTAGATACCCTGGGATCTGCAGGATAGCTGCAGGGCAAACACATCCATGTGTCCTTTTTTGACTATTACTCGTTGCTGCACAGTTTAAAGTGTGTGTGTCATGAAATTATCTGGGTATTCTTATGCTGTAGTTGTTACACATGGTGTGCCTTGTGCCTTTTCTTGAATCTGCCATAGAGATTTTTAATCAGACATACACTATAACAGCAATTATTTGACTCCTCCTTTGGAAGATATTTCTACATGTGCATTTCAGGTGACCTTCAACATTCAGTTTAGGCAAATGTTCTGAATTCAACATCTAAAGTTCAGGTTTCCTAAACTATGCAAAACACTCTGTGGAAATGCTGACTATCTACAAACCCTACCCAAGTTACTGGAAGCAGCAGGGCTTGCAGAATATTTTTGCATTTGTTTCTGCTTCAGTCATGGTCACTTTCTGTTCTTCAGCTAATGTAGAGCCCCTTCGGCTCGGAAAGGCTCGCTGTATGTTGTGGAGTGTTACCACACAAAGAATGCTAAAAGAGTTACACTGAGTTGCCTTTGGTTTTTGTACATATAAATCAACCTTAGATCATAAAACACAACCTGTAATAACAATCTCCAATATTTAATAAATTTCTGACTAGTTTGAAAACCTGTTCAAATACTTTGTACCACCCACAAAAACATTTGTAATAAATTGCAAAGCAATAAAAATCACATAACACATAATTACTGGCATCATTGTATACTTCACTTTTCTTGAGGGCGGAGGAGCTGGGTAGAGAGAGGAAGAGGCTGGGTTTAAGGAAGAAAGGGAACCAGTTTTATTTCCTGAACTAATTTGCTATATGATTTTTTAAATAATATATTTTAAGCAGTGCTAAATATGGAAAAGGGCTTTTTCAAAGAGCTCAGAAGTTCTGCTTCTGAATGAGTCATTACTGATCAGTAGGATTCTCTTAACAGGGGATTTACAGCAGAACCAAAACCTACTTCCATTGAAACCAGTGGCAGACTCCCACTGACTTCAACAGAGAATTGACTCTCTGTTGACATTAGAGCCATGGATGGAAGAACTTAGAGAGGTGGTGTTTTTTTAAATAAATCTGCAAGGACTCTTCCAATTCCATTTCTACAGCTTTCGGCACATTTTATCATTCTCCCAGTTCGCACACAGGAATGAGGCGTAAATGTGTAAATGGCTTAAATACATACAAATACTAAATCCATGTTTACTGTTGCACTAATGTAAGCTTCTCCCCTCTTACCTGTGGCTTGTGGTGAATTTACACTACTTGTGTGCTAGTTCCTTTCACCAAGAAGTGGGTTACTGGCCACTGTAAGGCTATTCTGTTTATCATTCCAAAAAACCCTCAAAGGAAGCCAATTCTATCAAGCAAGGAAGAGACCAGCAAATCTATTAATCCTGCCCCAAAAGAACAGAACATCAGCTTTCAGGTGAAAATATAAGCTTTTGTGCTTAAAATAAGGACTGACCTGATTGGAATGTAACATTTGCAAAGCAGCAGAAGTGACTTAGAAACGTCAATTTTTGGTTGCTGTTTTTGTTCTTAAAATACCTAGCAAGCCTAATTCCCATGGAAAGCCCCAGGAACTTAGCAACTTTCATGCCTCTTGGAAAAGGACTCAGAGCTTTCTGAATATGCTACATGTGAGCATTTAGACATTTGAACTAAATTACCTATTCAGTCTAAAAAAAAGTATCAGCTATGAGCTTTAGTTATAATCCAGATTCACTCCTTTTCAAAAACTGATTTATTCCTTACTTCATTCCTGATAATTATTACTTGCGCAAGATATTACAAAGCTAAAGCCATTCATTTTTGCCAGGAACTTGATTAACCTGATCAAAGGTGCAATATAGGAGAGATTCAAAAGGCTGTAAGGATTTCCAGACACACGTGGTAAGAGATGGTGCCTCAGGAGCTGGACACAAGTGCATCTCTCAGATGGGAGCTGCAAGATAGGATTCAGTGCTTCTGGAAATGTTCTCACTATCTCTGGCCCGGGTTCTGTTTTGCCCAGGGATTTCTGTGATTGAAGCAGACCTGTGTAGATTATGTTTAATTTTATAAGTGTATGTGTTTTATAAATATATATCTGCAACTTTTGCTATTGCAAAACTGTGGCCTTCAGCAATTGAACTGACATGAAATGGTCAAAAAGCACTTTACAGATAGCTGGGGTCCTTTCTGCAGTGGCAGAATAGGAGAAGCAAAAGCTCCAAATTCTCTCCCTGCTTTGCCCAGGACACACACACGTCCGTTTAGAGATGTTTCTGAAGCGTTACCTTGCAGGGCCTTGTCACTGGGCAGGTTCTGTTACTAATGGGGTCTGAGAAGGAACAGCTTGTACTTGAAGGAGTGGATAAAAATGGCTTGCAGGCCCAGTCCCAAACATTAATCTCAGCTCTGACTTCACAAGGTGCATGCACCCCTTGGGCTGTGGTGATGCTACCAAGTGGAATTAAAAAAGGCAAGAAGTAAAGGCCAGGTAGTGAACCTTGTCTTTGTCCCTGGCAGATATCCCAGGATCTCTATGGCCCTCAGAAAGACTCCCACTCACTTTGGAGGGTAAACTGACAGCTCATTTGAAGGAAAGCAAACTGTCTTTACTTCCCTAAAAATAGGATTAAAAAGAACTCAGCATGTGGAACTCCGCAGTTTCCTACTTCTTTCTTTTTCCCAACTAGTGTATTTTCATTCTTTAAACAAATGCTTTGAAAAAATTCAGTTAAAAAAAAGTAAAGCGTGCAATTAGAAAAAGATTTATTTCAATACTGATGAAATGCTTTTCCTGCCTCCTATTTAAAGTCCTGCAGGTGAAAATGCAAGAAAAACAGTTTGGGGCATTTCCACAGGCAGTCACAAGATCAAGTAAGACAAATTGTGGACGAAGGGAGGAACAGCCTCTGCCAACTGCAGCAGCTGAGTTTGAAAGTTACATTCTTCCACCAAGTCCTTTTCCCATTGTTAACATGTGTACCAAGGCATTCGGGGATGATATGCATGCGCTGCACACAGACAGTCACGGGATTAAACAGAGCCACTCGCAGAATAAATTAGCCTTAGCATTAATCGCACAAACCTCCCAGTCCTGCTGTCAAAGCAGAGTCTCTTCTGGTTTACCAGGATTACGAGGAGCAGAGGATAGCATGCAAAATATTGTCTTCAGCATCAGGGTTGCATTCATCTTCTAACAATAAATGCTGTATGCGCACACAGGACATTACTTGTAGATCATTCTGGGATCACCAATGAGCAAGCAGTGGGTTGACAGTGTGGTTGAAGCAAAGAAAAAAAAACCTCTGCTGAATGGTATTAATAAAAAACATGGAACCAAATTTTTAGCAGACTGAGATGGAGGAAGCAAACTGGAATTTAGTGTACACTTGAGATGGAAGATTAATGCTCCCAGAGCAAAAACATTGAGTCCAAATGTCTAAGCTAGTAAAGGCATATTTAGACACCTAACCAAAAATGGCCTGCTCTGCTGTGTCTCTGAGCACCTGCGCTTCCCAGTGAAATCAGTGGGTTCAGCAGGCTAGCTTTAGGAACGCAGGTTTGAAATTTTTGTATATGAAATGGAATAACAAATGGGGAGAGCAAAAGCTGCATCAGCAGATGCACTAGTCTTTGCCATAGTAGTGTCCTGCAGATGTTACAGAGACAAAAGCAATTTTCCACGATAGATGATACATTCAATACATATACAATTAAAGTAATGGGAAACAAAACGAGAAATGGGGTCACGCTCATCTGCTCTTTTGAAGATGTTTTTTCCATAGAAAGAAGCAGCTGAATGCAACTGTCGTTTAGTTACATCAAAACAACATAACATGTGCGAGTGAGGGAATCCTGGCACGTTAATTGGCAGGGTAGCTGGTAATGTGCTGCGTGCTGGACACTGTTGCCTCTCTCTCTCTCCACTCCCTCCCACCCCCCTATCTTTTTCCCTTCTTAATAAGAAAAGTAAACTCAAGAGAAGGCTTCCAGAACACAAATAGGCATTGTTCCCTGGATGGTAGATACGTGGGATGTACGCAACAGATTTTGTTCCGCTGGGTATGGGAAGATGAACAAGTCCCTGCAGGGTAAGCCAGCCTGTTGGATTGACAGCACACAAGCTGCTCTATAGTAATAATCCTTATGCACCCTGCAGGACGCTGCAGTAAATGCAAAATACTTCACCTCTCAAAGGACTTGGATGCCTAGAGACACTCTATCTCCATGCATCTAACCCATACTGAAATCCATGGGAATCTGGCACATGAATGCTTTTGTAAGCATAACTAGCTGTCCACCTGCAACTTTATGTACCTAAATTCCTTTGAAAAACCTGACCTTGGATCTCAGGCAGGTAATGAACCATTTTCATACTCATTTCATTTGATGCATGTAGCGCATGTAGGCCATTAGGAGAACTATTAACTTGCTCACCACTGCATGAGTTTCTGGTCCTTATGGCCTCTGCTGCTGGGGGAAACGCAGGCGGCTCCTGGGGTGGGTGGAAGGGATCAGAGTCCTATTGCATTTGGCAATACAGCTCTTCCACATCCACCTGCATCCAGTCCTTCTGCCAAACTACAAGCCCTAGTTTTTTCCTGGTCCAGTTACATCTCCCGAAGTGCAGGTGGACGGGTAATATAGTAGACTGGAATTTCCTCAAGTTCAGCTCTGAAATCAATATGCTCCAGTTGTACCTAAAGGGGCCTGATTTTCAAAGTTGAGCAACTCTGGCTGAGGTCAGGGGACTGCAAGTCAGTCCAACAGAAAGGTTGAGATGTGAACCTCTGAGCGAGATGTGCGGGTTCAACCCTCCTCCTTTCGCAGTACGACCACTGTGATGGGAGTTAGGGATCCTTGATTTTCTGTGGAGTCAGCTCTTTGCTGATGTTTCCTCTTGCCCTTTTGCCCGCTGCTGCTGCCTGTAAGCCTTCCCTTTTGAACAGTGGGGAACATCTGGGGAAACTACAGACACATCAGCCCAGATGGGGTGACTGGCACATGTTGTTTCAGACAGTGGCTAAAGGAACTCTCATACACAGTATTACAAGCTTCAGGATCTTTGTTCAGGAATGACAATTAGGAGAACAGTATGATGGCACAGGAGGATTTAGAAGTCTGAAATTAGTGTATTTCCTACTGCAAATACACTTTGCCATGATACTGTGGCTCACCTAGCTCTGACATCACTGTCTTAGACTAACACACTGTGATATGTAATATTAATATAATAAAAATTGTAAATATTGCATAAATTCAAGGCTTTTTAGGTATTGAAGCACCTAGTGCTTATCATTTCCACTCTGAACTACAGCCTTAAAACCTTGAAGGATGTGAGCTTAAGGTTTATTTTTTAATTTGTATTTTGCAACGTTATTAATTAAGTAGGTATTAGTCTTTTATGCATTTAGACTTTATTATCTACAATTCTAGTTTAACCCTTTAGATTAAATACATATAAACAAACACTCGGTTCAGAAGATACTAAACCCACTGAAATAATGAATCAATGGTTCAGAAGGTACAAAACCCACTGAAACCATGAATCAAAGAGGATCCTTGGATCCTTTAATTTCTCCTTTAAAAATATGAACTAAACCTGTACTGTTCTACACATACCAAAAAACAATGATGCAAAGAAATATTGCATCTGTTATTTAAGCCTGAGCCTTACTACTAAATGCACCTGTGGCCATGAAATGCTTCATTTAATTTGATGGGTTGAGAAGCCTGAGTGTGAGGAGATAGTAGCTAGTTAAGGGCCTTGTAGCCTTTCTAGTTACCAGAGGAATTTTCTCTGTAAGCAGTTTGGCACAGATAAGGAAAAAAACCCCCTGTCTCCCATCTCTTAAGCCTGCACTTTAGCCACACATCCCTTCCCTCCCTATCTATGTGAAAGCTGGAAGACCACAGCGTCTGGCAAAATATTTAATGATAATAATACTAAAACATTTCCCACTGACTGAGGGAACTACAGAAGTAACACATAGTGTGTGTAGGCCTCTGTCCAGGAATAATAAACTATAGGTTTCTGTCTGATGGTGAAAAAGAGCTCAGATAGCAGTGAAACAAATACATTTATCCTTATAAGACTGAAAGATAGCTGTGCCTGGCCAAATATTAAGTGATAATTACTAGGGATAAGCAAACCCTGTGGAGCTGGAGGTTTTGTAAGCAGCTCAGGCTTTTAATGTGTTTTGGAGCTGGAGTTTTATAAAATCCCAGGCTTAGGAAAAAAAAAAAATTGGAGGGAGTTGGAAAACTCATAACTCTCCTTTTCTGTTCCTGCTCCACTGCTTCTGTTGGAATAATGGCAATGGTCATGTAGGTCCCACAAGAAGGAGAATGAAAACTTTGGTGTCCCTCTCAATCCTCTAAATCTTGGTCACCTTGCTGGACACTGAGGCTGACACGCTGCCTCTCATGCACCCGAGCAACTCAGAGGGAATGCTTTTCCCCCAGCTGAGTGGAGAGTGGTCGGCAAACGTCAAGGTTTTCAAGCTGCTCAGTTTTTATTGCACCCATAATGATAGTTGGAGTTTCTCTCTCAGGGTCTTAGCTGCTGCAACTGGCTTATTACCTAGGCATCTTTGCATTATTTTAGGAAAAAGAAAGAAAAGATGAAGAAACTAAACCAAAATCTAGGTGCCACATCTTCTGAAAGAAGTTGTCCTGAGTCGCGACTTCTCCGCTCGAGAAGTTTGCGTTGCTGATTGTACCACACATTTGCAGGAAAACGATGATGCAACCCATAAGCCCATTAGCAAAGCAGTCTCTGAGCTGCTGCTCAGCTTTCAGAGCCCCAAGCAGAGAAAGAAAAAAACCATAAGAGCAGAAGCACAGAAGTTGTGCTGGCAGCAGCAGCAGCTGGGAGCAGGGAGTTACTGCTCTCCAGAGATATCCAGCTGTCTCGGCAGATAGCTCCATCGTGCCAGCTGCTTTGCCCTCACCCATCGTTACCTGGGTTCACCTCTGCTAATTTGAGGCCACAGCTGCAAACTCCGCTGCTCTTGCCCCAGCTTCATTGCATAGTGGCAAGAGGCAGTGGCTTTACGACAAAGTGGAGGGGCAAATGGTGTGTACAGTTATTGCAAATATGCAGATTTTTAAGAGGTAATTTGGACAGCTGTAAAAAATAAGTCACATAAATTGTCACATGGGGAGCTATATAGGCCTTCCTCCTTCCAAAATCTCTTCCCTTCACCTGCTGTGAAGAAAAGCAGCCTGGTTCTGCACGTGGATTCTTTACACTTAATCTGTTCAGAGAGAAGGCAATGAAAGAAAAACAGGCTTGCTCTGCTACATACAAGACTTTGCCACCCATTCTGAAATCTAGCAGCAGCAAAGGCATGAAGGCAAGGTGCCATAAGACAGCAAAACTCAAGGTATATGCCGCCATAAGCAAATGCAGCGTGGCTTTGCTCTGACACAAGCAAGCCCCTTTCCCAAAGGGCCCAACTTTCCCAAAGAGCCCAATAAGAAAGTTTCATACTACTGGCATGACCAGAAACATTTTGCCCAGAGCTGCAGCTCAGTATTTTGCCATCCATACTCCTTTCAGCTGTAAATACTCTTCATTCACCCTGCATGCAGTTTATATTCTTGGGCAACAGTGGCAGCAGCATTGGCAGACAGGGCTTGGGCATAATTCTTTTACTCAGCTTCTCCCACTCACACTGCCCTGGCTCTGCTCCAGATTCCACCAACCCAAAAGGGAAATGACCAGGAGTTAGTGACTCCTGAAAACACACCTCTGAAAGCAGACGAATGTAGCAACAGCCCCCCTCTATAGAGGACAAGCTGCCATTACTTTTCCCATCCAGAAATGAATAAACATGGGGGCTACAATTTATGTCCACAGCAGAACAGCTTCCTGGGAGAATGGGATGAACGGCAGAGCTTTCCAGAAGTTGTGGGGCACAGCTGCAAGAATTGGGATCCACTGATAATAGGGGATTTTTCCCCCTCTGCATAACTCAGCCAGGGAAAGAGTGCCTGGCCACAGCTAGGAGCCCATATATTGTTAATTCAGGACTTCCTTCTCTTCACAGCAGCCCAAATTGGCATTTTGCCCCCTTTAAAAGGAAAACAAATTTAATCCTTTTGGAGTTCTGTTCTTCATTTCAAAAGTGTGTGAGTGGGTTTGAAATGAAACAAAATATGTCCACCTCGTCTTAGTAATGCCAAATTACTGGAACTGATTGGAGGAAGGAGCCATCGGAGGGCACATTATGTGAACTCAGCACAGATTGCATGAAACAAGCCTCTCTGTAAAACAATGCAGCTCAGGGACCAGTGAATTGAGCATAAGCCTCCGAGAAAAACATCAGGCCAAATACATCACTACAGTATTGCTGTTTTCGAAGGACCTGAAAGGTGCAATCAATGCATTTATCAGAGAGCGTTTGCTGAAGCCCGCCAGTCTGAATTCTATTTGAACTGGTACAAATTGGGTGTAGCAGTGTTTGAATCAACGACCTGATGTCAGCAGAAATGAAACCCAAGTCAGGACCAGAGGCTAGAAACAAACCCTCTACCACCTCCACTTTGTTTCGTGTTCTTCTCCCCTTGCCCTTCCTCCCAGCCTCAAGCTGAATCAGAGAACTCAGCTGAATGGTATCTTCTTACTGAAAAAAAACTGGCTGAAAATGGTTTCTGCTGAGCTGGGTTAACTATGGGAACACAGCTGTGTAAGCCAAGCCACAAACAAGGAATTTGTAAGCAAAATTCTCAATCTGAGGTTAAGGCCATCTGAAGAGGGCACAAACCGTACCAATAATTGTGTACATTGCTTCTGTCTCTTTGGAGATGTAGCAACTTGCATGGAGTGTAAGCTAGAGGAGAAGAAAGTCTGGAGGAGGCACCAGTCTGTTTGCATTATGTAGTCATAGTGCTAGCTGGAGTTGACTTGCAGCATCTGCGAACAGGCTTCTCCTAATAAAGAGCCTCTTTAATTGAAGGATAATGAAATCCTGCCATTTTATTACCTAGGATAGAAGTGATGGGGGAGTGACGCTTACACTGAAGAAGGGTGCGTGTTTAAGAAGAGAACAAGGCAACATTTATGGAGAGAAGCAACATGACTCGCTCCACAGGAAAGCTGGATTTCTAGAGAAATAGTATTGCATAATCGTTCAAACAGTACAACAGGAAAATGGGTCCAGAATACACAACTGGTGGTAAGGATTAATAAGGCAGAGATTTGTCCCTATCTTATATCCTGTGCTTTGGCTGGGAAGTACAGGAATAATAGATAATTGTACATTATTTTAGGCAAAAAGATTTTGTGGACAGGTATTGGGGTTGGAATGGGAGTGGGGAAAGTATTTTGGTTTTACCTGGAATCAAGAAGAAGAGGGTAACTTAGATATGTGAGTTACACAATGGAGAGCTCTGGTATCCACATGTAATTCTGGAGACAAAAAATGGTTCTCTAATCAGAAGCAGCATACTTTGTGAGACATGTGATTTCAGTTTGCAGGAGAAAATATCAAGAGAAATCTCTCCAACCCTGGGGAAACTCATACAAATGTCAACAGCACAGGAGCTGTCCAAGGGAAAAATCAAAACAGTGACAGCCATTAGTGTGCAGAACAAGTACGTAGATGCAAGATAAAGAAGGCAATGACTCAGGACACAGCCAGAGAAAAGCACGGCTCTTTGTACGTACTGTGGGAAGAACATGAAAGGCAGAAATCAACATTCTCAGCCACTGAATACAAGTGCAAAGAGTGTAAGAAATCTGTCTCAGCATATAGCTGCTTGAGAAGGAAGAATAGCTTTTAGCAGATGAAGAGATTGGAAGAGCACTGGAGGTGTCAGGATTTAGGGAAAACTAGTATTAAGGTTGGTGACAGCATTAAGGTTTGAAAAAGAAGAGCTTGATTTCATTGCCAGATCCTGCAACACTCACAGAGCTAGTAGAAAGATTGCATTGCCAGCACCAGTGAAAAGTTTATGGCTTGGGAAATAAGAGGTCAAAAAGCCATTGTATAGCTTTGGACAAGTGTTAGTATTAGAGATGTGAAACATGGAGATGAAAAAAACATCATTATTGCTACATCCTTCAAGGCTTGCAGGAATGGGGTAAGGAAGGGTGAAAGATGAAGATTATTTCTGAGGCACCTTTAGTTCTGGCAGCACCTACAGTACCAGCTTAAACTTCAAAATGAGTCTGATAAATTATGTTCAATCCTTCATTGCATGGCTTTCAATGAAAAGTGGACTGTAATTAGAGTTCGAGGTTGATGGGACATGCTAAGGTCAGGGTTAGGATCTGGGACTGGCCAGTTTGATTTACTCCTGGGCTGTGAGCTCAGCTTGGCTATAAAATGGATTTGATATGGTGGGTAAGAGGGGCTTTTCCCAGGGGCTGTTTTAGATCACTGGCCATACTTGATAAAGCTCTGTAGGGCTTGGATTTAAGAACATGGAATTGGCCATAGAAGGTCAAATCAACAGTCCATCTGGCTCTGAGAACAATCATAGGGAGATGCCTGGAGTATAAAACAGAGTAAGCCTGAAAACACACCCCCAACATTCAGCCATGAATTTACTTTTCACGATCTTGTTAGTCTAACCTCACCTTGAGCATCTGTAACCAGAATCCACAGGTCATCCAGCAAAGGATTCTGTGCCTCAGTTACATGATCTGAAAAGAACCGACTTCCTCAGCATTTTGAAACATGCCTCTTCCTGATTTCATCTGCTTTGGAACAAGAGGATAACATGCTATTGCCGGATCCTATGAGGCCCACCACTGCCAGAAGGTCTCTAGTATTTGGGAGCTGCTAATCTGTGACTAAGTCTAGGTTTTGACGGAAGGCTCTGAAAGAGCTGTCCTTTTAGTTTATAAGGTCTGTCTGCATGGGCAGAATCAGATGTGGTTCATGGTGGCTACTGGGGACAGGCCTAGACTTGTTTTGGAATTCAGAAAATGGTACAGAGGTACCAAGGTACAGAGACCAAGGAAGGCCCTTGGCCATGACAACCTCTGGCCGTGGGTACTTCACACTTCAAGGCCAGAGTTCCAGGAAGTGCCCACTGAGTTTCCATGCTTCCTGCTACCAGGGGACAGGGGAAATACAGATGTGTTTGGGTTTCTTATATCTTATGACAAGGGACAATAAAGAGACTAAGACAACATGCCTTGGACAAGGAGATAATTTGCCATTACCTGAAAAAAAGGGTCTCCCCTGCAACAATTTCAGCAGGTGAAACTAGGAACTAGCTAGGAAGGACATCTCTACTACCTTTTGTATTCTCAGGGAGCGGCTACACCAACCTGTTACATGTCTTTCTATGAAGATCATCCCTGGCAGGTACATCTACTTAGCCAGCCATGTGCATATGGGTTGCTTTAGTAAACTTCATCTCCTTCACCCAGCTGCTCACCTGCCTTGCGAGAGAACTCCTGGGGCTGCCTGGAGACTCTGTAGCACACAGTAGCAGCACAGCAAGCGTGTTTCTGGCAGGAGTTGGGATAGGAAGCAAGGAGCTACTTTGCTTTCTGAATCTTGGAATTTCAAGTGAGCAGGTGAGGGATAGCGTTTAAAACTGTGAGTTTGCAATATAAAATATAGTATGTTTGTATTGTAAATTCTCTTGGATTACTTTTACTGCCTTCAGGCTAGGGTTGGGATCAGCTCAAGGGTTTCAACTTAGTACAGGGAAATCTAGAATGAAACACAAGCATAAATCTTGCAGGTGCTGGTGGAGAAGGATGAAGAAAGTAGTTGTTAGTGTGGAGAAAGGGTGTGTGATATTTTTTCTGTCTAGTCTATGACTCAGCTCAAAATTAATACAACAGAATAGAACTAGTTTTAATATGAAACCTTAGAATTTCAAATAACTTCTCTTGGGTTGTAAGCATTGCTTTCAGACACTTAGGCTTGGTAGGATAGGAAGAGGAGAAACGTATAACGAGGTTATTTCTGAGTCTTGCAAGTCTTGCTACGATAAAGACAGATGAGATGTAGCTAGTAGGAAGAATTCGTTCACAATTAACTTCTTTTTTTCTCTAATGATTTGTGATTTCTGTTTCAGATCATGGTTAGGAATACGGTTACAGACAGAATATCTTCCAGAAAAGAAGAAGTAACAATATTAGTCTGGAATCTTACAAGTTGTGCCAGAGTCATGTGTTCATTTGACAGAAATTATTTAAGTTTTGTTTCTGTAAGAAGGCAAGCCCCCCTTCCAGGGTTAAAGCTGAGGGGGAGGAAGTCTCTGAATAGTTTTATGCTTGTACCTTGCGAGTCATAACAGGTAAGATGAAGGACACAGCTAGCAGGAAAAATAACCGATGAGTAATTTCAGCACTTCAAGAACCTGTCTTTCAGGGCAGAGGTAAGATGGGGGAGAGGAAGTCTAGAACTTCAGGGACTTTTCTTATTCTGGGAACTTGCCAACATGACCAACATGAGGTAAGCAGCCTGCAGGTCAAATAGTTTGTGGTTAATTTTATGGTTCCCATGAGTTGCAAGTTGTTTAGTCCTAGTCTATTTTAATCTAGTCGCGTCTGATGAGGGATAAGAAATTAGTCATAACTTATTTTCCCCTACTAACTTCAGCCCACATCTTACCCTCTCAGTGGCTGTAAGATTCAGGAACAAATCTCGCTTCACAGTTTTCACTGCCTAAACCCTACCCTGAAGGAGAAGTCTGAAACCCATGGAAGGAATCAGATTCATTGTAAGACTTTTGTGTCTGCTAGCTACATTCATCATCTTCCCTCACTGGAAACCACGAATTTGGGTCATAAAACTAAAGCTAGGATTCCTCAGGCCTAAACTTTGCTGAAACCTGAAGAAAGAACTGCAACTCACAATTGGCTTAAAGAAATTATAAGCCATTTCTCTGCAACCTTAACAATCCATTGGGGCTTTCAAGATAATTTCTCACTGTCTGAAACTACCTGTAAACCTAAATTAAATTCTAATACTCAGAACAACGCAAATTCAAATGCAAATCAGAAGACGTCCTTTCCCCTTGCCAGCATAAGGAAACTGCTGGGTTAGGTTTAGCATTCAGAGTAGCATGGACTGAGTATTCTAAGTTGTTATTACTTAGCAGGTCCTACTACAGGACTTGAAGATTTGACATGTTCAGACACCAAGCTGCCTGTTCTTGGCCTCTATACTAGCATTAAGACAACAGTAGCATTTGGAATAGGGAAAGATTTTAACCAAGAGACACTACAGGACAATTTTTTTTCTTTATTCTGTGAGTCCTCCAGGCAATGGGTGATGGACAGCTCAGGAAGAGCATGTAGTTTAGCATTCTGGGCCACTTGGAGGTAGGCTAGATTAAGTCTAGGGTTTTGAAGACAAACTATAGTTTTATGTAGCTTGCATAGTTGGAGAGGATTGTTTCTACATAGATACTAGAATAAGAATAGGTATTTAAGAATAAATCTTTCAGGTCAATATTTTCAGATCTGAAGAATATGGTAGCATCTACCGTGCTGCCTCTAGGTCTTTTCTTTGATTCCATCACTAGAAGATCCTGGCTCCAGACCTTTTCTTTGCCTCATTGAAGAGGAAATGATCTGGTTGCAAAACTAATTCACCAGTTCTTAATTTTCTATACTCAGACCTACTCCTAATTACAACCTGTCAATTTATCACAGCCACAAAACTCAGCACTTCTGCCAGCTAATTTCAGTTGCATTTCTAACCATAACAACAGCAATTACCCTTACTCATTCAGACTGGCTGTCATGAGTCCATGCCCTGGCACAGAAATTCACAGCAGGTAACTGTAAGCCATTATTTTTCAGTTTCTGATGTCATCAACACTAAGGCTAACCAACAATATCTCTTCATTGTACCACAGATAAAGATTCATGGTTAATTGAGGATCAGATATCCGTTTTCAGGGTAGGTTAAAAGTTAGGGTTAGGGTTCAGGTTACTTTTGAGACAGCAAGGAGTAAAGAGATAGTTTTACTGTTGGGCACTGCATGACCTGTAGGGCTAGAAGCTGGGCTATCAGAGACAAATGGCTTGTGATTAATTCTCTTGCTTTTAGGGGTCTCTGGACTATTAACCTTAATTTTAAGGTTAGGGTTCAGAAGATCTGGGTCATAAGAGTGAGATTTATTGCTGGATTCTGCAAAGCCCAGAGGGCTAGACTGATGGCTTGAACAGGAACGAGCAAATGATTTGTGGTTCGAGGCAGTTAGGGATGACTAGGCCATGGGAATAATGTAGCAAACCGTTCGCACAGATGCCAATTTTGGCCTCAGCAAGGATTTGGACTGGTAGCAAGTGAACGGTAAGCTAAAGTGTCTTTTACATTCAATTAACCTATCACCAAAAAAGGTTTCTATGAATATATTAGATTAACAAACTCACCAGAATTAACTTCCAGTCTACTGGAAATACAGCATTGTTAAGCAAGTAATATAAGACTGGATTAATTGATCAGTTCACTAATTCTTACTCAGTGCAAATTTTCAGGAAGAACCAAACCATCCACAAACACAAAAACATACTGGAGTGCAAAGTTTGGTGTCATTGACAGGCCGCCCCACTAACAGGAGATCAGCACAAATCATGTAACTCGTCTGAATTTTTTTCCCAGTATGAGTCAGGAACAAGAATAATTACTTTGTTCAGGATTCTCCAGCATATAAAGCCACACTTCAAGAACACACTTACAAGACAAGCTGAAGTCAGAAATGACTTCCTGTGTGTAGCTGAAAATCCAGCCATGATGAAGTCGCTAACAGTAGTTCCTCAAATGACAGTAACCCTTCCAGCCAAAAAGCAGCAAAAAATAAATCAATGGTCTACTAATCAAGAGAAAGCTGTCAAAGCAAGGCAGAAGGGTGCAACATAGCAGAATGCTGTAAAGTCTTCTGCCCCCCACTGAGGTACCAAAATTGCTTTGGGCAAAAGTACTCTGTGTTCTTGATGTCAGCAGTGGCTTGCAGTACTGGACGTAACTGCCAGTCATCTATTTGCCATCACATTTGGCATTTATCATTAATCTCAATATTATTGTCACAAATCTAGCTACTCGCGTTTTCTGGTAAGAACTAGACCTGTCACTAAGTAGAGGGACTCGGAGGAACCAAGTGTGTAGTTCACCAGGGCACTGTTGCAGTAGCCAAAGGTAACAAGAGCAGGCAATCCAGTTAATCACATGATAACCATCACAACCAATTCCCAAGCAAGTATTAGGAGTGTAATGTATCTGAGTGCAGACAAGATGAAGCCAGACATCTTTTGATCTCTGAGAGATACTGCTCAGACCTGAGAAAGAGAGAGATAAAAGCAATGCATAGACCAGGAGATGAAAGGTGGAATCCACTGATTTACACGGATGGCCCTTTGCTTTTCTGGGTTCTGCTTCCTCCTAGCTCTGCCTTAGGCAGTTAACATACAATAATGTCACACCGGAGTAGTCCTGAATAGACCTGGAAAACAGTAAGACTATCCTGAAGTGCTGTGGTCTGTGGGGCAGAGAAGACAGCTGCTCTCAGATAGGGGTAGCTCACCTGTGTGGCCTCAAGACAATTGTAAGAAAGAGGAAGGAAAGAAGCAAGAGCACTTCGTCTCTCCTTTTCCTGCTTTCTTTTCTTTTCTTTTCTTTTTTTTTTTTTTTTTTTTTTTTTCCTTCCTGAAAGCTTTCACTCCTTCTCTGACAGGCACTTGAAAATGAGGAAATTCACTTTAAGCCAGCAGTGGCACAAGGATAGGAAGGTGACAGGACTAAAGGTTGTAGCTAGTCTGAAGATCTCTCTGGTAGGCAGCTACCAGATGGCTGCCTACTCCTTTCCATGCCTTCCTTTTACTGTGCAATGGTGAGCTGAGTGAGGCTGAGGGAATAAGATGTGGCTCCTGTGTTGACAACGTGGATAGGGCTACGCTTCCTCTTCTGGGAGGTGTTTGGGATCATCAGATAGAAGAAGGATGCTTTGGGGAATAGTTATGGAAAGTTAGCATAGGTAGGGGGCAAAAGGGCAGGAGATAGCAAGGAGGAGACACCCTTGGGCATGGCAGGCAAAGGTTGGGAAGAGGAGGGAGAGGTAGTCTAGACAGGCTCTGATCTGCTAGCATTTGAAGTTGTAAGGCTTGTTGTTAGGAACAGATTTACTTTTTAGAGCTGTGTTTGTTATACTTGGGACGGGAGCACTCAAGATGGGGTGAAAGAGTCTGCAGAAGGCCAGAGAGGATGAACGCATACAGGGAAAGGGAGTGCCAGAAAGAAGTAAGGGAGGAACAGGGACAGTGTTAAGCACCTTGAAGTCAGCAAAGCTGGCAGCTCAAAGCACTGCTTTGAGCACTGGACAGAGCCACATTAAAGGGTCAAACCCCAAACACCATCTGACTGAGCTCTTGGGAATTCAAGGGTGCTACCAGTTCACCTTTCAGTACTGCCTGCATACTAAATCCCAGCACAAACTGCCACAGGAGGAAACCACTATCCCCTACAACTAAACAACGAGTAAATCTGGTAAACATAAGGAGCAGGATACCAAGGCTGGCAAAAGTTATGAACTGGCTTCCATCTGAGGAATGATTAAATAGGCTAAGAGCCTTCAGCCCAAGGGACAATATGATAGACGCCTGTAAAATCACAAGTGGCCTAAGCGTGGTACATAGGAAACAACTACACATTATTCCTTCTGATACACAAGCCAGAGGGCATCAAATGAAAAGCAGGAAGCATTTTTTTAACAAATAAAAAGGTAGCTTTTCTCTTTCTTAACTCACAGAAAAGCCAGCTAACCCCTTGCCACAGGATGTTGTGGGATACCACAAGTTAACTTGCATTTAAAAATTCACGAACAAATTCACAGAAGAAAAATCCATCAGAGCTATTAAAAACAAAGGCCCCATCTCTGGCTCAGGGATTACTCGAGCCACAAATTCCTGGAGCCTGGAGAGTGTTTTGAGGAAGTCTCACTACATTTGAACTCTTCCCACAGCCTTCTTCAGTCATGTGGCTCTGACCATCCTCAGAAAACAGATACTGGGTTAGGGATGGACCTTCAAGCTTAACCCAGCCCATTGTTGTGGGCAAATACAAGACACAGGTAGAGAAAAATACCAATATTACTATAGAATAAAGTCCTTGTGTCACGATAAATAGAACCAAGCCCAGAATTTGGAAATGCTGAGCTTTAGCCATCACTGGAAATAAGATACGCCAGTGACACAAACAACCATGAAAGCACCACCAAACAATAAAGGGAAGCCAGATAGGGTGGAGGCAGGTCTTTCACTAGCAGCAATAATTCAACCACATAGTGGGAGTTTCATTTCAAAACCAATATATTTGAACATCTGTGAGACTTCTGAGACTATAATGGGCTGGCAAGACAAGATTCCTCGTCTCTTCTGTGACTTATGTGCTCGTAATGTCTGGCCTCAGAAAATCAGCAAGTACTGGCACAAAGGACATGGCAACAACAAACATATTTAAAAGAGAACATGTAGCAACCTGCATGGAGCTTGGAGAGAGGAATCCAGGCTGCTGCCGGTCAGAGGGAGAGGAAGCAGCAGGAAAGTCAGTACACACTAGAGGGATGCTAGCTGCAGCTGTAGTACACCACTTTTGCTCATCTCTCTTCTACCAGAATGTTTTCAGTAGCCTTCTGATACTCACAAAGCTCATCCCAGTTCCTAGCCTAAAGCATACACATGTAATTAATATCTGTGCATTCTTTTGCCCTTAGTTTTCTTTAGCTTAGAGCACCATTCTTCAAATCCAGTACTGACTATTCTCCTTCTCACTCTCCCCACACCTTCAAACCCCTCTCCGCATGTATTTATAGAGATTAACAATTTCCTGCCTCAGCTTCTTTTTCTACAAGACAAAGCAGTTTTTATTTTCTTCCATAAGATAGACATAGGTTCTAGTCTAAATTCATCATTCTTTGCCATAGAGGGCTAGAAATCTACATGGTATACCCTTCTTGGATTTCACCTGTACCCTGTAAAATAGTATTAATTTCTCCCTAACTTTACTGAAGTTATCTTTGACATAGTTTAAGGGTTTCATTTGCTACTTCCTGGGCTCCTTCAAATGACATGAACATTTGTTGTCACCATGTAACTCAAAACCCCAGGCCTTTTTCCTTCTCATGCATAGGAAAATTGATGAGTTCTCAGCCTAGAGCAGAAATTTCTGGCTTTAGCTCTTGATGTGCATGACCTCACAAACAGTGCAGTCCTCAGTGTCACACGATTCTTTGTATATGGTATTTGGATCTCTCCTTTTTTTGAGTGCTTCCCATCTGGAAGTCAAGAGCAGATTTTATTCTGAGCCAGCACCATTAATGAAAATATTTGAGGAGGTGAGGACCAAAACCATCTTTGCAGTCATCTACTTGTGTTCTCTTGCCAGTTGTCCTTCACCTATGAGTACCTGCCATTCCTGTGTACCCTTTTACCTACATTGAAGCTTCAGTGTTAAACTCTGTCTGTTGCCTCTTAACTACTCATATTATCCACATATAATCTATACGAAATTTTCAGAGAAGTACACACAGACAAAATCCACCAAATATGAAACATGGATATCAGGTTATCCTAGCATGACAAAATTTGATACACCCCAGCTGCAATTTAGTTATTTTCCCCACTATTTCTAATTGTCCTTATCTTTTAAACAAAATTTTAAATGCTGCATATTAGGGAGGTGAGCCTAGAAGGCAAGCAAATCCCCCAAATCAGATTTCCTTCCTTTCAGCAGCACTAAACTTGTGCTTTCAATTTACTAGGAATATTATATATAATTTCATAGTAATGTGTCATTTACTCTTGTTAGTTACCTGGCATGAGTCCTTTATAGACTTATTAAATTGCTTTGCCTGTGACCTGCAATTACATGTGCCAGTGCTTCCAGCATTCAGAAGTGGAGATTATCCACTCTCTTCACTTGATTGTAGTAAACATTTTGAATTTTGCTTCATCTTATTTTCATTTCCTCAGATCCTCACTCCTGTTTCTCATCTTGCCCATCATCACCCTTGTTTGAAAACTGAGGAATTTACTCACTTTTTTGGATTATACATTGAAAATCAAATCCCTGCTATAACCTTAGTTCATATAGCATTCCAATTTCATCTCCTTTCTTCTCTTGTTCTCTTTTTCTTTCCATAACCAAAGAACTTCTTGCTGCTGCTTGCTTTGATTTTCTTTTCAACGTTCAACTCAGTCTGATTCCTGGCAGTTCTGACTTTGCCTGTATACTTCCTGACATCCAAGACATAGCTTTCTTTGCTGGTTGATCCTCTTTTCCATTCCTTGTAAGCTCCCTGCTTACTCTTAATATCCCCTTCGAGATGGCTATTCATCCAGTTAGGGCTGGGGCCCTCTTGGTAAAACTTTTCCACCCAACTTGTTGGAATCCAAATTACAGATAGTTTTGTACCTTTGACTTGAGAAATTCCAAACTTCCTCCACATTCAAACCCCTGTATTTTTCATGCCAGTTGACTTCACTAACCAGTTCCATTAAAACTTATCATATGGATATTTCAGAGTATATAATATTACACAGTCCTTTATGGGTTTAAAACACAAGTATCACTAACTTCAGTTGCAGCTGTGAATGCTCAGCACTTCTGCAAAACAGACCCTAGAGTCTCCTGTTGGGACCCCAGAAATGAGGAACACACAATTAGTGACCATCTGTGGAAAAGTGTGATGCCTGGCAAGGCACAGGGGTGAAATGGTAGAGGGAAAGAATCCAACCACGTAAGCCAGCATTCAACTGCTGTAGCCCTATGTCTTGGTCTCTTACTTCCTACAGCCATATTGTTCCATCACTATACGTCTCATTGGCTTTTGTAACAAATGAAGAAAGGGTATTAAAAACAATACCTTGCCCTAGTACTCATTCCTGATTCACTCTCAAAGCAGGTCAGTGAGTAAATGGCTTGTGGAGAAAAAATACCCAACAACAAGAAAACCAAAACCCAACCAACTGCAATTAAAGTTGGTATCAAAGAGCAAATTTATGGGATAAGGCAGGGAAATGTAATCACGATTGCAAAGTTCAGAGTGCTTTGGAAATTTTAAAACTTCCAGGTGCTTAAATTAAACTTTAATAGTACTCTCAATATATATTTTTCTCTGCAATTTGGCTTGTTTTTTCTGTTTTATGAAAGCAAAGTGAAAAAACAGAAGTTCTATCACGTAACTACTTGTAAGCGCTGCACTGTCAACCATATGGATTTTCCACACAGGTCTAAGTAATTTAATTTAATGGAGTAGCTTATAGCAATAGGTTGTTGACCTCTTTACTGGCAACACTGAAGAGGGATGACACACGCTCTGCTAGCATTTAAACAGACTTCTGCTGACAGCAGAAGAACTGTGAGAGGACCTAAGTATCACGTGTACTGTTCCACGTTCCTTGGCTATATGTCTATCCCATGTCAGCATTCCTTTCTCACCTTCTCTGACACAGCTTTGCTGTCATTAATCTCTTCCCTTGCTGCTGCCTCAGGATCCATATTTTGTCTTTCTCATGAAACCTTTCCACTCACAGCTCCCCGCACATCTCTCTCCCTTGCCTAACAAATCTGAGTCCTCTGGATGCTTGTGCATAAGTCCCTTTTCTTCTCCCAATTCTAGTCCTGTTGTCCAGACAGTCTTAATTCCCATTCTACATCATCTCTTCGTTCTTGCTGCTCTATGCCAACTTCTGCTGACCATCTACATTTCCTTGTTGCCGTATCTTCCCTTCCTGTGTTTCAACACATAAGATACATAGTCTTTGCACCTACCTTCTTATCAGCTGTTTGCTCTCAAATCATTGC